>PVIJ01015014.1:0-38241 GCA_004024925.1 Scalopus aquaticus
GCTGTTCCTGTGGCCTGAAGTCCCTGCAGTTGTGCGCGGTGAGAACCACAGACAGTGCCCTGTGCTCCCATCAGGCGCTGGCCTTTGCTGTGCTTGGCCTTTGGCCTTTTGGGGCTTTTTGGTGGCTCTTGCCGCAGAGCCTGGGCATTTGTGGCCCGTCTGCCCCGATTTCAGCTGCACAGTCACCCCCTGGTAATTCTTGCTTCGGTGCAGGTGGGGTGATCATTGGACCCAAGCAGGAGAGCTTCTGAGAGTGAAAGACGAAAGCCGCTGCTGGTGATATGTGCCAGCGTGAGCCGCGCGTGCCATCTGAATGGTCCCCGGGAAAGAGGGCCCTTCGGTAGCCCTGACTTTAGGCCGACCTGTGCCCAGCGCCACCTTAGGACGCAGCGGATGCGGTGGCTGGGCCTCTTCTCTCCTCTGCCTCGCATTGGCCCTGCACTCTGCCCAGACGCAGGTCTCGCCACGGAGGGCCTGTCCTGGGTCCCTGCTGTCCAACACGATCGCCGCCGGCCAGGTGTGACTGCTGACACCTGCGATGCGGCGGGCGAACTGAGCAGGCAAACCCAAATTTGATTTGCTGTGAATGTGCTCGTTTCCGCGGCCAGCCGTGGCCAGCGCACATCTGGGTGGTTTCAGTCTCTCTCGTGGCCCTGACTTCCACATTTGCTGGACACCCCGCCTCGTCCCTGACACCCCAACTCCGAAGCGTAAGTCCCTAGCTGACAGCTTTTCTCGAATGTCTCGTAAGCACTTTAGATTTGCCGTACTCAAAAGCAACCTGTTCACAAGAAGACGCCACCTCACGCCTGCTGGGATGGCCGTTGAAAAGCAAAGGAACAGAAAATAACAAGTGCTGGAGGGCCCGGCCCCTGTGCATTGTGGTGCGAATGGCAAATGGGCAGTGGCTGTAGACAATGGAAGGACGGCTCTTCAAAGACATGGATAGGATTATCATGTGATCTAGTAATCCGAGGTAGAGACCCCAAAGGTCCCAAAGCAGGGAACCAGACCACCATTTGTTCATGCGTCCCTAACTTTATGGCTCACAATGGCCAAAACACGGAAGCAAACCAAACACCCGTGACAATGGGGTCAATGAACAAAGTGTGGAATATACATAAAATGGAATATTAGTCAGCCTTCAAAAAGGAAAGGCATTTTGACCTGTGACATTGTGCCTGAACCTTGAAGACATTAGGGTGGTTGAAATACGCCAGTCACAAAGTCAAATACCGCATGATTCTACCTACGTGAGCAGCTAGGGTCATCCAGTTCCTGGAGACAGAAAGCAGAAAGGTGGGTGCTGGGGCTCGGGTGGGGCTAGCGTCTACTGGGGACAGAGTGGGGAAGATGAAGGGTTCTGATGGTGGGGATGGGGACACAACATTGTGAATGTGCTTGGTGCCATACACTGTACACCAAAAAATGACGAAAATGGCAGATTTTATGATTTATTTTACCACAACAAAAAGAACCGAGTCTTCTGATATTCCCTTCAAACCTGCTCCTTCTGCAGACTTCCTTTTCCTGTTTTCACCAGCTCGATTTTTCTGCGGTGGAGGTCGGAGAACTCTCCTCTCCCTCCGCCGTGCCGTGCCCTGGGCTCCCTGGCGTCTGGCCTTCCGAATCCCCACGTCCAGCGAGCCAGTCCCTTGACTGTATTCCTGGACTTCGGCCTTGCTCAGCGGTGGCCCCTTCGAGTGGTCTTGTTGGGGTCAGAGAGCTTCTCCTCTCCCTTGGGGTGACGGTGTGTCTTTCATGCAACGGGCAAACCCCGAGGTATCTGTCCCCGTTGTCCACTCTGCTCCAGCTACGCAGGCCTCCCTCTGCTCCTCAGAACCCCCGGGGCGCCCCTGCCCCAGGGCCTTGGCCCTGCCGTGTTGCCTCCATCTTCGAAGTTCTTCCCCCCAATCTTTGTGGCCTGCCTCTCCGGGGCCCCGCCAAGTCTTGTGGAACTTTCAGCACCCCAAACACATCCTTTCCTTCCTGCTCACTTTTTTTCACCCACAGGAGCCAGTAGCCGGCGAGCTACAGTTTTGATCCTGTTTCTGCCCAGCCCTCCCCATCAGCACGGATGATGCTTACGGCAGGGGGTTGAAAACCCCTTTTATTCTTTGCCCGATCAGCACCCAGCAGGTTGTTGGCACTCAATAGATACTTGTGACATTAGGTAAAGAACCCAGGTGGGCGGGACCTGCTCAGGGTCCTGGGTGTTTGGAGACTCTTTGGTCAGAGGACGCCCTGCAGAGACCTCCCCGGGTCTGGCCCAGGGTCTCAATCGGCTGCTGCCCCTCAGGGGGCCTTTGGCGACGTCTGCAGACGTTCTGGTGGTTGCGGGAGAGCAGGGGCGGCTGGGCCTGCACCGGGGTCTCTGCTTGGTGGAGGCCAGAGATCTTGCTCAGCGCCTGACAAGGCAGAGGGCCACTCCCCGCAGCCAGGAATTGCGGGGTACGGTGTCGGCAGCGTGGAGGCTGAGGGGCCCTGACTTGAGTGACCACATTGGGAGTTGCGTCTGCGTTTATTAAGGGGTGCGCTCCTCGGGGGTGGTATGGATCGAACCGTGTCCTCTAAAGGAGATGCCGGCAAGTTCTGATCCCAGCAGGTGCCCGTCTTTGGGGTTAGGGCCTTCACGCGTGAACTGCCGGAGGTTGTCAGGGGGCCTAGCCCGTCCGGCTGGCGTGCTGGCGGAGAGGGGAAATTGGGACATGGACTTTCCAAAGGGAGAGCACCGGGTGGAGACGCAGGCGGGGAGACCACTGGCCGGGAAAGCAGCCTCAAGCCGGGGCCCCACGGATGGCCGGGGCCCGGTGGGTGGCCAGGGCCCCACAGATGGCCGGCACCCCCTGCAGCGGGACAAGGCAGGTGTGCGCCTCTTCCCTGGAGCCATTGGGGACAGCGGGCTCGGCCGGCTCCTTGATTTCATAGTAGTGGCCCCCAAGCTGTGAGGGGATAGATTTCTGCTGTTTGAACCTCCTGTGGGGTTCGGTACTTTGTTGGGGCTGCCGTGGGCCATGCACATAGGGGAGCCAGCCCTGCTTCCAGACTTGATGCTCACTGGTCTTTGCCCGTGACAAGCACATGAGGGACTTTACGGGGTGGTGGCGCACGTGCCCTCCGGGAGGGGAGACAGAGGCGTTCAGCCTTCTGGGAAGTCTCCCACTTGGCACCTGGAGTTGGCCAGGAGTTGCATGCACATAGCGGGGTGTAGAGGGAAGAGGGCATGTTGAAAGCCCCCCTTGAGGGGGGATATGACCCCAAAGTTTGTTAACATTAGCTTGGATTCCATTTCAGCTCAATGGAGGCACAACTGGCGGAGCCCATCCAAGCAGCCAAATTATACCCCCAGAAGCTGCCAGGGGCTGACGCTGTGGGCGGGGCGGGGGGCTGCCTGCAGAGCCTCGGGCCCACCCCAGAGACCCCCGCCCTGCAGCAGCGATACTGCAAGGTCCTTTGGCCCTAAGGAGGGATGAGGCTTTGAGCATGGTCGGGTCTAAAACAAGTAAATAAATAATAAGGATAATTTAAAAATAAACAAAGATCCGGATTTAAAGCTACTCCCGGTCCCCGAGCCTGGTGGTGACTGGCCAGTTTTCGTGAAGGTCTCTTGTAGCCCTATTAGCTGCGCTGGGATTCCGGAGAGATAATGTCTTTTCACATAGAAAAGATCCTATTGATTTCCTGTTAGTATTATCCTGAAAATGTGCAGCGTGCAGCTATGGAGCAGAGACAATTTTCTAAAACCAGCTTTATGGGAAGAGAATGGTTATTGTATCTCTTCCCATAAAATATAATCTCTTTTTCGCTTCCAAAATCTACCCGTCCCTCTGGGAATTTCCAGTTGTAATCTGTGGAAGTGAATTGATTTTTTTTTTTTTTTGCATGTGTCAGTATTTTTATATCTGGCTTCTCTACATTTTCTCATTGTTCTCTGAAATCTGGCTTTTCTAGATTGTTATTTGAGCTCGTCTGAAAGCTCTTTTTGGATGGGTGCTGTTGAAACACATGTGGTAGGTGATCCCTCACATGTATGTGTGTATATGTGCGTGCATGTGCATGTGTCAGGCATGTTTCCATGTGGTGTCATTGGCTTATAATACTATTTAAGTAAGTTTCAGGGGTTCAGCTTCACACCTTGATTAGCATATTCAAGTAGATACCATGCCACTTTCCCCACCGAGGTCCAATTTCCCAGTACCACCATTCAGTTAACCTCTACCCCTGCCTCCTACTCCTCATACCTTCCCCTCTGGTAACCATCTTATTATCGCAGTCTAAGGGTTTGTTTTTGTTCCATTTTGTTTGTCGTTTACTTGTTTCTTTTGTCTTCCACATGAGCAAAATCACACAGTATTTGTTTTATTCTTTCTGACTTATTTTGCTTAGCGTAATCCCCTCCAGTTTCATCCAGGTTGTCGAAAAGGGCAAGATCTCACCTTTTACATAGCTGAGTAGTATTCCGTTGTGTATATGGACACATCTTAATCCACTCATCCGTTGATGAGCAGTTAGGTTGCTTCCACATCTTGGCTACTGGAAATATGGCCACAAAGAACATAGGGGTGCAGATATCTTTTCAAAGTAATATTTCCATAAAGTCCTTCAGATTTAAACATCACGCTCCGAGCAGCGTTTTCCTGACCTGGTGGGTCTGGCTGAGAAGACCCCTCTCACGGGGTCTTGTCCAGACCTGATGTGTGAGGGCTGCAAACGGCAGGCCAGCTGCGAAGCCCGTCCTCGTGGCTCCGTCTGTGTCTCCTTATTAATGGGGCCCTCCCTTGATCCTTCCGTCCCAAACCCACCCATCCTCCGAGGCACAGCCCCCTCCCGTGTTTCCTCGCAGCCGCCTGCTGTTTTCTCCACCGCCTGCGCTGCTCCGCAGCTCCGTGGAGCTGGCCCGTGTCGCCATGCTTCTCTCTGCTCCCACGCCCACCACTTCTGCCCCAAGCCTGCAGCCCCCCCATTTACCCTGCACTGTTGCTTAATTGTATATACACACACTTATATAAATAGGCTATCTATATGTGTAGCTAATTTACTTTTTTTTAAAGATTTATCTATTTATTTATTTATTTTTAAAAGATTTATTTATTTATGCATTCAAGCTGGGGTGAAGGTCAGAGGTACAAGAGGTGAGAGGATTCCCCAGAGACAGAGTGGGGAGCAGAACAGGCAGATCTACTGAAATCCAGTGCTGAGGGGAGCAGCGGGGAGACAGGAGAGGTCTGCTGTGCCAAGTGGGAAGCTCCCTGGCTGGGGATCGAACTTGTGCTGCCGCTAGTTTCACAGTGCTGTTGCGCCACCAGCGAGGCCCTAATTTATGCATACAAGCTCCCTGGCCGGGATTCGAACCTGTGCTGCAGTGGCTGGTGATAGCTTGACAGGCTGTGTCTTTAATACTTGCGCAACCAGGAAGGCCCCATGTGTAGTTAATAAAATCTACTTATCTATCACCTAGCTGGATCGCAGCATTATAGCCTGACACGTGTCCCCAGGTGTTGAGGTCCTGGCCCCCTGGACTCAGAATGTGCTATATTTGGAGCAGGTGTCTCGGATGAGGGAATTAAAGAAAACGAGGCCATCGGGGCAGGTTCTAGTCCAACCTGAGTGGATCCGTTTGAGGAGAGGCAGTTTGGAAGCGGATCACAAAGGAAGAATCCCTTGTAGGGACACCGCGGGGACTGATGCCTGGGACCCAGAAGGGAGGCTCAGAAGAAATCCACCTGCAGGTGCCAGAGCTGTGAGCCCCGGGGGAAGGGCGCTTCTGGGGTTCAGGCTCCATCTGTGTGCTTAGCTGTGGCGGCTCCAGGAAAAGAGCCCAGTGAACTGGTCTCGAGTCCAGGAGCTGGGCAAAGGCCAGATTTCTTAGCTTGGTACTCAGGACCCTATGCCCGGTGCCCATCTCCCTCGCCTCCCTGCCCTTCGCCCTCAGTGTGTTCTCTTCCTGGACAGCTTCCACCTCCCTCCTGGGCAGGCCGACCCAAGCCGAGGTCACGCCACGGCCACCCCTCTGTGGTGCTCTGTCCGGCAGCCCAGAGACCTGCTTACTGTGGACAGTGCTGTCATTTTCAAACTGTGCTCCCCCCGACACCCTGCCCAGGATCCTGTGCGCTCTGGGGAGAAGCAGCTGCCCCCGGGACGCCCAGCAAGCCGAGAGCCCGACTTTCTCCCGCGGTGTGCTTGCTTTTCCAGATATTATTTGAAAAAGGGTTCTGTGGGGTGGGTGTGACGCTGGAGAGCACGGCTGGAAATCCCACCCAGGATGTAATGACAACAGAATGTCCAAAGCAGCCGTACGCAGCTAATGGGCCTTGCCCAGGAAGCACTTAAGCAGACAGCCCGTCACGCTTCTGTCCAGGCTTCCTCGAGCCGTCTTCCTCGCGAGGGGCAAACGCAGTGAGCAAAACCCATTGATTCCGGCAGCGTTGCTGCCAGAGACCACGGCCCGTCCAGGGCCTGGGACCCGCCTTCTTACACCATTAGCGTCCCCGCCGCCGGCCGCCTTGTTTGGCGCGCTCTGCGTAGGAAGAGATGGCGGTTTGGGATGCAGATGTGGACACGGCCAGGTCACATCTGGCCGGGCGGTGGTTGAACGATGGCTTCGGGGAGGAACCCATCCCCGTTCCTTTGAGCTGAACTCAGGACCATCTTCTCAGGCTGCGTTTCTTCGCTGCCATGTGAAAAATAAACTGCGGCCCTTATGATTGATGCAATGCTATTTCTTTTCTGTTTTTAAAAGATTTATTTATTTATGCCAGCAAGAGCTGGGGTGCAGGCCAGAGATGGGGGGCGTGAGAGGATTCACCAGGGACAGAGTGGGGAGCAGAACAGGCAGATCTAATGAAGTACACTGCTGAGGGGGCAGCGGGGAGACGGGAGAGGTCTGCTGCCCCCTGTGGGAAGCTCCCTGGCCGGGGATTGAACTCATGCTGCAGTGGCTGCTGGTAGCTTCATAGTGCTGAGACTTAACCCTTTGTGCCACCAGGGAGGCTCCTGCAGTGCTATTTCCTTCAGCAGTCAACAGCCCATCTGTATGTCCGTGAGGTCCTGATGAGACATGGGGGGAAGGGCTATAATCACATCCACTGTTCAGGGACTGTACAGAGAGGGGCGTAGGGTGGAGATGCCTGGCCATCAAGCCCACTCCACCCAGGTCCTGGGGTGCAGCTTCCCTTCCAGGGTGCTACAGGCCAAGACGGGCATGTCACCAGGTTGGGGGCTGGGAGCTGAGCCATCACGCCCCAGGATTTTAGGCTTCGTGCTTGGACCCACGTCCCTCCTAAGGTTCCAGAAACTAAGCCAAGGTCCTTCTCCAGGTTTGGACGTTTTGCTTTGGAGACCTGGCTAGGAGACCCCCCGCCCAGGGGCTTCATGGTTTCTTAGCTTCTCCACACCAGCAGCACATGAGCCTGTGGTGGTTTGTTGGACGCCCACAGCGTCAGCAAATGGGAAAGACGGGCTAGTTCTTCCCCTAGAAATACACAAGTTTCCCTCCCAACCTCCTCCCCCAACACACACAAGCTTTAGATCTCAGCCCCCTTGGAATTTTTCTGAGAAAAGGACCATTCCCTTGACGTCAAGGTAAGATTATTCTGGCACAGACGGATCGGAGCATGTGTGAGATGTGAGTCCCTCTGCTCTCTGATGGGGCATCCTGCTTTTTCTCATAAAATTCCATAACTGGATTCGTAAGGCAGCATCATCTACTCTGATTATCCCGTTCCATCAGAGCCCTGCCATGGATTTCCTATGTTTCTGATCAGTTGCCATGGATATGGCTTTGGGTACCACAGTTCTCAGCATCCACGAGCTGCACTTTTGTGGACTTCACCCACTGTAAGCACTAATTTGGGTTAGGCGCTCAGGATAAACCTTTTTTGTTTGTTTTTAATTCTTTTCCACAAGAGTGGAAGGATTACAGATCCAGGGGAAGCGGTGGGGAGGGGAGCTGAAACAAATTTGCCATATGCTTGCTTATTACCAAACATTTGCATCTCATCCTCTCTCAGCTCGAGGTTCCAGCTTCGGAGAGATTTCCCTCCGAGGTGGCTGTATTTGGGGGACCCTTTCAATCATCTCCTCCCTCTCCCTGTCTGCTCATCACATTTCAACATAATTACTTGTTTACCTGATTCCTTCTCCCCTCCCCCATGTGGCTGTGAAGCCCGGAGAGGAAACCCAGCTCCCGGCTGCTCCCCACAGCCTGCCGGGCTCAGGGAGGGGAGCGCTCCGGCGGTGTTCTGTGGGTGAGGGCTTGCGGTCCTCCCCCCTCGCCCAGCTGAAAGTGCAGCTAAATCTGAGATCCTTTGTTGGAGACAGGCTCTTCTGGCTGCAGGAAGATAACGCTCAGGCCTGGGGGGCCAGAGAGGGACCCTCGCAGGAGGAGCCCAGGCAGAGCTGGGCACACTCGGTTCCTGCAGCGGGAGGCTGCCCAGGGGCCGGGAGCAGAAGTTTGATTCTGCTGCGCCATCGTCAGCAGGTGCCTGGGGGCCGTCCCCCCACCCCCGCTTTAATCTCTCAGCCGACATCTTTTCTCCATCGCTCTGCCCTTCCGTGGTTTCTTCTCCGAACTTCACCTGCCTCTGTGGCTCTCTGATTTCTTGCAATGGCGTCACTTCTCTCTGTCTGGACACTAGCTGTCCCCTTCTGTCAGTCCTACAGCGTCTGCCTTCAAATGCCCAGAGTGGCAATCTGGTCCAGCTCATCTTCCTAGACAGGGCAAAGGTGGCCAGCAGATGCGGTGACTCCCGTGTCACCCATGGCCCATTCAAATACGGCTGGAGGTCAGTGTCCAAGGCTGGCCGTGACCGCTGTCCCCAGGGACGTGGGCAGGGCCCTGGGCCATTCGAGTGGGATCTGCGGTGCCCCCTGTGTAGCAGCAATGTCGGTGGGGGCTGGACTCCCACTGTCTGGGGAGGGGCCCTGACCTCAAGCAAGGCAGCTCTACCTCCCGCTGGTTCTTGGTGGAAGAACCTAAGTTTGGGTTGCACGCAGCGCTGCTCTGTGGGGATGGGCCCGGTGGCTCTGTGAATTGGCTCCATGTTTCCCAAGGGGGGAATGTGGGGCACTGCTGGGAGTGATCATCCCTGCTCACTGGGGGAGCCATGGCAAAAGGTGGCCTTTTTTCCTGGGGACATGGCTGTGTCGTCGGTGCTGCCTACGGCCACCTCGGACCTTCTTGCTTCAGTCCCTAAGATGATGTCACCACCAAGTGGACTGAATCCAGAGCAGGGCAGGCACCACCAGAGCTGTGGACTAGGGAGGTCCCGAAACCCTCCTTTCTCTTGACCTCTAATGATAGGACCCACTACATTTCCCTATTTTTTAAGCCAGTTTGCTTGGGTGTTTGCAATTTACAGCTGAAAGCAGGGTGGACCGGTGAGAGAGGTAGAGGTGGAGGGGAGGGGGTAGCCTGTGGGCATGGAGGCACTGGGCAGCACTTGTGCAGCCAGTGGTCATTCTGAATATTGAGCAGGGCAGGGCCAGTGTCACAGACTACCCCCTGGGCGTCACAAGAGGCCCGCGCTCCACTTAAATACTCCGCTGTCCCAATCTTGAAACAACTAACAATTTTTGAGTGCGGGTCTGAATTTCCATCCTGCCACCCCGTGGCCAGCCAGAGCGGGGCCCGTGCCTGGGCAGGGTGACCCAGACCTGGTATTGTCAAAGAGCGTCCGCCCTTCCCCCAGGGACAGAAGTGCCCTGTGCTCCTCCTGGTCTAGTGTCACGGGCTTATACCACCCCGCCGCCGATGCCCGCCTCCCCTAAGCCCTGGAGACGGCAGGTCAGCTCAGGCCCCCTGGCGCCCCTAGGGCTGTGGAGTGGGGGTGAGAATCATCGCTAGTAGAACGTTTCTTCTCCATTTGCAGGAATTTGGGAACAATTATAGCCAAAGTTAGGGGTTTTTTTTTATAAATTTTTTAAAAAAGATTTTATTTATTTATACATTCAAGCTGGGGTACAGGCCAGAGGCGGGGGCCAGCGAGAGGGTTCACCAGAGACAGAGTGGGGAGCAGAACAGGCAGATCAGAAACACACTGCCGAGGGGAGCAGCGGGGAGACAGGAGGGGTCTGCTGCACCATGTGGGATTCTCCCTGGCTGGGTGTCGAACTCTCATCGTGTGCTGCTGACAGCTCCACAGGGCGGCGCTCAACCGCTGCACCACCAGAGAGGCCCTAGAGGTTTTTTTTTTAAGATGCATTTATTTATGCATACAAGCTGGGGTGTAGGCCAGAGGTGAGGGTGGTGAAAGCGTTCCTCAGAAACAGAGCAGGGTGCAGAACAGGTGGATCTACTGAAGTACACTGCTGAGGGGAGCAGCAGGGAGACAGGAGAGGTCTGCTGTGCCCTGTGGGAAGCTCCCTGGGTGGGGACCGTGCTGTAGTGGCTCTGCATAGCCTCTTAGTGCTGAGACTTAACCCCTTGTGCCACCAGGGCAGTTGGCCGAAGTTAAAGTTTAACTGTTTGATTGTTGAAGGGCTGAACAAACAAGCAAAGCAAACACACACACACACACACACACACACACACACACACACACACACACACACACCAATGTTTGCTGGGCCTGAATTAAATTGACTGTTGTGAGCTTCCTCTGCTCTCCAGAGACATAGCTTTGATTCACAGGTAGACTGGCCTGCCCTTATCGTGTGTGTGTGTGTGTGTGTTCACAAGTCTTAGGTGGAAGTGATGCCTGTCTGGCCCAGCCTGTCCTTTCTTCCTGCTAATGTTGTCACTGAGTGAGCGTTACTTTGGAGATAATGAATGTGTCCCATTTTAGTGTAAAAATATACCTTGTCCCAGGTCACATGACAAATGTAACCATAAAAAGTTTAAAATGCTATTATTTAAAATTTATTTTCTCATAAAAAATGGTTCCTGAAATGATCATAATTTGAATAACTTACTCTATAGTTATAATACATTATGCCCTGGCTGGGGGCCAGCTCTGGAAACCCTGGAGCCTCAGGAGATCTTCCCCGGGAGGCCTCTGCACCCCCCTGCCCCCCACGGTGCCTCTTCCTCCAGATGCTGGCCTGTCCCGTTTTGCAGCAACCCCAAACCCGAGCTGCAAGTCATCCGTTTTCGCTCTTCCTCCTGGCCCCTAAAATGGTGTTTTGTTATTTTTTGGTGAAGTTATTGTGGAGGTGTAGAGATTTTTCTTAGAATGACATTAATTTTTTTTTTTTGAAATCTTATGATTTTTTTTTTTAAATTTTATTTATACATACAAGCTGGGGTGCAGACCAGAGGTGTGGGGCAGCGAGAGGGCTCACCAGAGACAGAGTGGGGAGCAGAACACGCAGATCAGAAGTACACTGCTGAGCGGAGCAGCGGGCGAGGCAGGAGGGGTCTGCCGCACCATGTGGGATTCTCCCCGGCCGGGCGTCGAACTCACGTCGCTGCTGCCGACAGCTCCACAGCGCAGCGCTCAACCGCTGCGCCCCCGGGGAGGCCCGACATTAATTTTTAAAGGCAAGTGCATGACGCTGACTAGAACCCCCAGGAGTAATAACCCTTTGTCCTTCGTGGGTGGTGCTTGACCTTCACTTTGGGGACACCCTCCTCCCCCGGCGTATCTGGCCTCAGAGTCAACCCCAGCGCTTGGAAGCAGGAAGTCCTTGGTCACCATTGGGTGATGAGACCTTTGGGATTCCGGGCCCAGGGTGAGGTGGGGTGTCACCTGCCACAGCCGTTGCTATGACGACGGCGGCAGCAGCACGTCCCTACTGTGTCACGAGGCTGAACGGTGGCCTACGCAGGGCCACCCTTTGGATGGTTTCATTCCTCTTGGGGCAACAGTGTCGTCCTTGTGTTGCTCAAACTAATAACCACAGAGATCGTGGTCTAAAACAGCACAAATTCGTTGCCTTAAATTCTGAGGGATGGGTTGTGGGGGTTAAAATCAAAGGGTGGGCCGACGTGGTTCTCTCCAAGGTTGAAGAAGAATCTGTTTCCCTGCCTTTTCCAGCTTCTGGAGACTGCCGGTGCTCCTGGGCTTGTGGCCCCATCCTTCTCCACCAGGCAGGGGCAAGGCTTCTGCGAGTCGCCCTCTCCTGCCTCTGCTTTCACCATCACATCTGGCTGACCGTCCTGGCTCCTCTTTAAAAAGCCTTTGATTACACTGACCCCACCCAGATCATCTCTGGTCCCCCTGACTTAATAGCTTTAATTTGATCACAGCTGCCAAAGACGTGTTACTACCCGAGGGCACACGGTGTCAGGTTGTGGCTATTAGGATATGTACCTCTTGGGGGCCATTATTCTGGACCCCATAGAAGGGATCATGACTACTCCCAATTTACAGATGAGGAAACTGAGGTTCAGAAGGACATGCCCAAGGTCACACAGCAGGTGGGAACAGCTGGGACTTGAATTCCTCACCTCTGTCACAGAGATCAGGCACCCTCTCTACACTTCCTCCTGCCGATGGTGGGTGCCCACAGCCCCACACCTATGGGGGTCTGGGCAGTGCACCTGCCGAATCACATTCTCCCTCGTGGTCCATCAAAAGCAGGACTGCTGACCTGGCGGGCGCGGCAAGGACATGGCGCAAGTTCCCCGTGGCGCCCGCCATGCCCGGCCCAGCAGCCCCGCCTGTGTGCCCGGGGCTGTGCTGTCTGTGCCCAGGGGCTAGTCCCCTCCCTCCAGGCCTGGCCTGTGTGGGAGAAAAGCAGGTCTACCTGGGCCCTTGTTGGAAATGCAGCAGCTCAGCCCTGCCACGGTCCACTGAGTCGGAACCTGCTCCCCGCCGTCCACATGGGCACCCGGAGATTGAGAAGCACCAGCCCATCCTCCGTCCCGGCCTCGGCCTCCCCATGCCTGTTTCTCCTTCTCTCCCAGTCCCTCCGCAGGTGTCTGGGCTGGGACTCCTGCAGCCCGGCGGGGTGGGGGCGCGTCAGGGAATGTCTGCGGAGCTCTTTCTGCCTTGGCTTCTGGGAGCTGGCAGCGGAAGAGGTCCCGCCTGGCAGTGCTGGGAGGCCTGCAGCTGGTGGGGGAGGGGGCTCTGCAGCCAGGAGTGCCCAGGGCCTCCTGCTGCTGCCTCTCTCCAGGGCACAGCCGGGCAGCTGTCTGGACAGCGCTGGGCGCTGCCTGCTGCCTCCGTGCACCAGCCGCGGCGTGCAGCGAAGGGGAAGGCGTGACGCGACTTTGACCTTGGGTGTAGCCTGCTCCCCACTCTGAAAGCGCCTCAACATGTTGGCCTGGTACGTTCTGAGCACTGTGGAGTTTTGGCAGCGTGGCCAATAAGTATTTTTAGTGCTTTCCTCCTTAATGTTGGCCAGAAATCCATAGTCATTACTCACGAGCAGGGCAAGCTTCCTCCCAGTTTCCAGAAGAGTCCGGAATGCCCTCCCGCGCCCACCGAGGCCAACACCTATGACAAAGCACCACCCCCTGCTCTTTTTCGTAGACTAAGCTCTCATTTCAAAAAAGCGACTGACTGTCAAAGCTACAGCGCGGCACAGATCACGCACAATTGTTCAGCACGCAGTCGGGGCATTAAGCACACGCACGGCGTGGGCCAGCCTTGCCCGCCACCATCACCAGGTCTCCCGCCATCCCCAGCTGGAGCCCTGTCCCCAGGCACCACGACGCCCACCCCTCCACCCCAGCCCCCGGGGGTCTCTGGGAGTGGGGTCACCAGGAGTTGTCCTTTCGTGTCACACACGGCGTCCGTCTTTCGTGGCGCGTCTTCAAGGCTCATTCACGTTGTAGGTCCCAACCTTCTTAAAGTCACTCGTCTAACTGAAAACAGTCGCGCTAAAATCCCAAGTGCATTTTTTTAAAGATGTATTTATGTGTGCATACAAGCTGGGGTGCAGGCCAGAGGTGTAGGGTGGTGAGAGGGTTCCCCAGAGACAGAGTGGGGAGCAGAACAGGCGGATCCACTGAAATCCACTGCTGAGGGGGGCAGCGGGAGACAGGAGAGGTCGGCTGCGCCCTGTGGGAAGCTCCCTGGCCGGGGATCGAACTTGCGCTGCGGTGGCTGCAGACAGCTTCATAGCGCCGAGACTTAACCCGTCGGGCCACCAGGGAGGCCCCATGTTTGGTTTTAGACAAGCAGTTTCTGGTTAGACTCGAGCTTGCCTGTGAGGCGGGGCTGCATCTGTTCCCAAAGAGGAGCAAAGGAGGAGCCGACCCCACAGTGGGGAAAGTCAGGGTGGTCGGGGGCGCTGGCTGGGCACCAGCAGCGGGGAGCATGAAAGCTGCAGGCTTCGGGCCCAAACTCCTTCCACAAACGCCAGGACACCAGCTACCTCCGCCAAGGGGACTGAGCCTGCATCCTCAGCAGCTTCAACCCCGCTTCCCCTTGCGGATCTTATTTTTTAACGGCAGTACCTTCCGGACCACAAGGGACAAGACTCCCTCAGAAAAATCTCACTCTTGGTGGAGGGATAATGGCCCCAAGGATCCAGTCCAGTAAACACAGATTCTTTTGTGATGCACTTTCCAAGTGAAGCACACGCTTTGGGATTAATTAAACTCTTTTCTAGCTGCCTGCCAGTGTAACCTTTCTTTTATGCTTCTTAGGGGGCGCACGGTATAAAAAGTCAAATCTATTATGTTCATGGCTTGGAGGGGAAGATCTGGGACAGAATTACCCAACCACTATGGTTTTTCATTTTTCTCCCCGAGTATTGGATCAAATGGGCAGTTCTTTGAACCACGTGTCGGTTGAGCAACGGGTTCCACCCAGAAGAGATGTGATGTGGAGTTAAGGCCGTAGAGAACCCTGTTGACAGCGGGGACCCCCATGTCTCAGCACACTTGGGGGCCTGTCAAAGAGGTTTGTGAAAGCTGGGGGCTGGCTGGGTCAGCCTGAGGTTGGGTTCTTGTTCCCATCTTGCTGGGGTTTCGAGTGCGTGGCGTCGAATTAATCTTACACTTCATTCTTTTTGCTCTTCCTTTCTTGACAGCGAATCGCTTATTTGATCTCTCAACTGGTTGGGAAAATCTGTATCAGCCATCGCGGGAGCCCAGACCGGGTCCTCTGGCCACAGCAGGAGGCAGCAGGGAGCTTGTGCCCGCGTGGAGCGGAGACAAGACTCAGAGCGAATCTCTCCCGAAGAGGCGCCCTGTCCGTGTCCCCCTGAGCACCTTTCAAGTTTTCCCTTTTCCCGGCCTCCATGTCCAGGAGCTTTGAAAAAAAAAATGCTTGCATTTTTAAGAATTTGGTCTTTCACTTTATATCAAAGCACAGACACCAAGGAACAAAGAAACGGAAAAGAGAGAGAGCTGAAAAGCTGCTTTCTTACCCCGACTCTCCCCAGAGCAACTTGCCTATCTCAGGCCTTGGTGCTCTTCTGACACCACTTTTGTTTACTTTGTCAGCTTTGGACACTTTGTTTTGGCTCCTGACTGGGAAGATAAGAGCTCACCCACCCTACCCCTTCTTCTGTGTCCTCCTTTCTTTCTTTTTTTTTTTTTTGTAACTGTGTTACTGAGCTGGAATTCAGGTATTGTACAGTTCACCCCATTCAAGCAGACAATTACGCTTTTTCTCTATAGCACATTCCCGAAGCGGTGCCTCCTTGTCTAAATCGAGGGGGTTCCAGCCTCTAAATCCAGAACGTCTTTGTCCACCTCAAAGACACCCCGGGTCCCTGAGCAGTGGACCTCACCAGCCCTCTGGCCCAGCCCAGCAACTGCGGATTTCTCCACATTCTCACCAGCACTTGTTATTTTTCTGTCTTTTTTATCTGGTTGACCTAGTGGGTGTGAAGTGAGCTCTGGTGGTTGTTTTGATTTGCATTTCCTAAATTGCTCCTGATTTTGAGTTTTATTTTCGTGAACTTATTGGCCATTTATAGATCTTCTTTGGAGCAAAGGCTGTCCAAGTCTTTTGTCTATTTTTAAATTGGGTTGCTTGTTTGTTTTTGAGGTATAAGACTCCTTTACGCATTCTGGATGCTAGGTCTTTATCAGATACAGGATTTGCAATATTTCCTCCCATTCTATGGGGGTCGCCTTTTGATCTGCTCACGATACCCTTTGCATCACCAAGTTTTAAATTTTGACAAAGTCCAATTTACTCATTTTTTAAAAAAGATTTATTTGTTTATGCATATGAGAGCTGGGGTGTAGACCAGACATTCGGGGAGTTGGGGGTGAGGGCACTCCCTCAACACAGATTGGGGAGCAGAACAGACAGATCCAGTGAAATCCACTGCTGAAGGGAGCAGCGGGGAGACAGGAGAGGTCTGCTGCACACTGTGGGAAGCTCCCTGGCCAGGGGTCGAACTCGTGCTGCAGTGGCTGCGATAATATGATAGCGCTGAGACTTTAACCCCTGCACAACCAGGGAGGCACCAATTTACTTATTTTGTCTTTGATTGCTTACCCCTCTGGTGTTCATATCTAAGAAATCATTGCCTCATCCAAGGTCACAAAGATTCACTCCTGTTTTCTTCTAAAATTCTTTTCCTTTCTCTCTTATTTTTTTCCCCGTTTGCATGCGGCTCGAGTGTTCACACCTGTTACTGCAGATTCAAAGCCCGGGTGTATTCCTGGGAACTCACTTTCGATCAGGACGGAGCTGCCAGTCCAGGCTGGTCTGAGATCTTCATAGGCTTGGTTTTCTCGTGTAGGTCTCTGATATGTGAAGCGTGGAGGCCATTTTGGGGAGTTGCCATCTTAAAAATTTTAAGTCTTCAGGGCCTCCCCTGTGGCGCAGCGGTTAAGCGCTGCACTGTGGAGCTGTCGGCGACGCGAGTTTGACGCCCGGCCGGGGAGAGTCCCACATGGTGCGGCAGACCTCTCCTGCCTCGCCCGCTGCTCCCCTCAGCAGTGTATTTCTGATGTGCCTGTTCTGCTCCCCGCTCTGTCTCTGGTGAACCCTCTCACCGCCCCACGCCTCTGGCCTGTACCCCAGCTTGTATGTATAAAAAAAAAAAATAAATCTTTAAAAAAAAAATTTAAGTCTTCAAGGCCATAAACATGGAATCCATTTATTTAGGTCTTCTTCAATTTCTTCCAACTCCATCTTGTAGTTTTTGCTTTTTGATGCTGTTATAAATGGTATTATTTTCTTAATTTCATTTTCAGTTTGTTCGTCACGAGTGTACAGAAATGCCATTGATTTTTGCTATTGATCTTGTATCCTGCTGTTGGACTTGTTTACTAGTTCTGATGCTTTTGTCTCTCTGTGTTCCTCAGGATTTTCTATGTCTACCATCATGTCATCTACGAACACAGATCGTTTTACTTTCTCTTTTCTACTCTAGGCACTTTTTTTCTTGCTCTGCTTAGAACTTCCAGTACAATGTTGAACATCCTTGTTTTGTTCCCTGTCTTAGGGGGAAAGTATTCAGTCTTTATCTGTTAAGACTGTCAACTTTTCCTGGATGGCCTTTATCAGATAAAGGATGTTCTCATCTATTCCCTGTTTGTTGAGGGCTGCTAATGTGAAGGAATGTTGGGTTTTGTCAAATGCCTTTTCTGTCTCTACTGAGACAACTTACGCTGTTTTGGTCCTGGTATGTCATGGAACTAATAAGTTATGTTACACTGGCTAATTTTCATGTTAAACCAGCATTGTGTTCCTGGGATAAATCCCATTTGGCCATCAAATTCTTTTTATATGTTGTTGCATCTGACTTGCTGGCATCTTGTCAAGGGTTTTGGCATCTACAGCCAAAAGGGCTATTGGTGTGTCATTGTTTGCATGTATGTGTGCCTGTGCGTGTGTGAATTATTTTGGTTACTGACTCCATCTCTGTTATAGTCGGTGCCTATTTTCTGTCTTCTTGAGTACCTTGTTGCATTTCTCCTGTCCTCTTAATGTTTGATATTGACATAATTCTTTTAAAATCTTCCATCAATCACTTTACTCATTTTATAGACTTATCTTGATGATTTTATACATTAACGGTCCACAATTTCATTTGATCCTTTATCGGATTAAGATAGTTAAACCCCATCTTTTCCTTCCTCCTTCCTTGGCAATATACTACACTTTCACTACTTCAAGATTGGTAACATTTGCTTCCATTATGACAACACCACCAAGTCTTGGTTGCTGTGTTTGCGATTTGAATTGAAAAGTTACATCCTCAGGAGTCTTTAATGCCTGGCGCTAGAGTGAACTCTGCCATATCTCTAAAGTAAAAAAAAAAAGAGTTTTCATTGTAGTCCATTGGTTGCTTAAAATTATGCTGCATTTTATTTGCTGCATTTTGAGACCATTATTTCTTGTATATTTTTTTGGTAGTTTTTCCTAGAGGGTTTAATTGCTTCCCCATCCTCCTTTCTTTTTTTTTGAGTAACTTGTCTTAATTCTATCCTCAATTCTTCTTCGGTCTCTTGGTTATCCTGCCTATTTCAGAGTCTGTCCTCGGCGGCTCTTGCTCTCAGCCGACAGCTCCTCTCAGTTCCTCTGAGTCCTGCCTGTTCCCTACTCTTTCGGGATCACTTTTAAGTTTTCTTCTGGTCATTTTGGAACTTTACTCGCGTTTCCCCATCTTTAAAAGAAAAGTCTAGATCGCTCTAGGATGTGACTTCAGCAGAATTTAGAAGGCAGCAATGAGCTCATATTGGAAATCTGCCTCAAAATGCCCAGCAGAAAGAGGTGTGACACAAAATCAAGGAATTGATTCCATTGTTAATTTCTCATGACTTTCTCCTGGTTTTGACTAATTATCCACCCTGCAGGCTAGATTAATTTTTGAGTTTAATATCATTATATATTGTTCAATCAGAAAAAGGGATCATCAAGGTTAAAACTGCTATACGGTCACCGGTTTTCTTTCCTCCTAAAATGGAAAGGCTAAGAATTTACTTCCTTAACAGTCAAGTTAAGTCCAAATATTGAAATTTTAGAGGAAGATAATTTAATGCATAATCCCTGCTGAGTGCTTATTAAACATAATAAGACCACCTACTATGGGGGCAGAATTGATGTTTGAACCAGAGCTCTCGCTGGACGTTTTTTGCCTCAATTCAAGACATTTTTTTACAAGGGGCAAGCAAATTGGATGTACCAATGTTCTTTGTAAGAAGAGAACTATAATAGGCGCGGGAGAGCAAGCCATCACGATGTTACACCTGCGCGCTTCAGCGGAGGCTGAGTGGACACTCAGCTCCCAATAGATCTCGTGGCAGCAACGTTCACATTATGAAGCAGATGGGGAGACACAAGATTTTTAAACTTGCAGGAAAAATTCATTCCAGAAGTAAATTAGGGCATATTGGAGGATGTTAAAATCATATAAAAGTTAAGATGGGACCTCCCTGGTGGCGCAGGGGTTAAGTCTCAGCACTGTGAAGCTATCTCAGCCATTGCAGGACTTTGAGTTCGATCCCGGCCAGGGAACTGCCCACAGGGCGCAGCAGACCTCTCCTGCCTCGCCCACTGCTCCCCTCAGCAGTGGATTTCAGTGGCCCCACCTGTTCTGCTCCCCACTCTGCCTCTGGGGAATCCTCTCACCCTCTGCACCACTGGCCTGCACCTCAGTTCTTGTATATAAAAATAAATAGTTAAGAGGTTTGGCATCAAAGGTAACCTTAATGATTTTTAAGGAGTATCTTTCCCTTCATCAACACAAACCTTCGGACAAATATTAGATCAGACATTCAAGAAACCACAGGAAAAATGACCAGTTCGTAAAATGTTTGACCTGTCTACCTTTTTCCTCATGGAGTGATGAAGGGAGAAAACCTCATTCTTCACCACCTTCCCAGCCAAAAGAGTTAACAGTCCTTGGCAAGTGGGTAGGGGAAGCATCTAGACAGATGCGGACCTAAAGACAGTGCGCGTCACTTAGAACTGGAAAGTGACACATCATCGGTTTTCCCCCTTAATTTATAGCGCAGTAAAAGCGGTCGTAAATGTGGGTCCTGCCACTCTTGCCCAGTTACCGTTTTTACGATTTTGACAAGTTCACACTCCTGGCTTTCCCCTCACACTGTCCTGGGCTCAACTATTTAATATTTAACAATCTGTATTCTATAAATAATAGATGTGCCTGTCTTCACCACTGAAGATCAACAGCAGATTTTATTGTTGACAAGAGTGATAGTGTTCTTTCACCTTCTTAACTTTTTATGTTACTGTTAATTTTCCCTCTGTGGCTGAGTGTCGAGGGAGGGGCCCGGGTCATTCTGGAGAGAAACGGGCCGTGATAATCCAATTGGAACTGAGCACCAGGAGAAGCTTGGAGAGTGAGGACCATCTCAGCAGCTTGGGGTCGCAGGCTCAAGGGGGCGCTGGGGCCGCAAGGCCCCGGCAACACCTTCTCCCTTCCCATTTTATTTAATTTATTTTTTGAAAATTTATTTATTTATGCATGCAAGAGCTGGGGTGTAGGCCAGACGTGTGTGTGTGTGGGGGGTGTGTGTGGAGGGGGTGAGAGGATTCCCCAGAGACAGAGTGGGGAGCAGAACAGGCGGACCCACTGAAACCCACTGCTGAGGGGAGCAGCGGGGAAACAGGAGAGGTCTGCTGTGCCACGTGGGAATCTCCTTGGCCGGGGATCGAACTCGTGTTGCAGTGGCTGCCAATAGCTTCATAGTGCTGAGACTTTCACCTCTGCGCCCCCAAGGAGGCCCCTCACCTTTATTTCTATCTCTTTCATTTCTATCCATGTCTATAGCTCATCTCTGTCTCTCCCTTTACCTCATCTCTCTCTCATCACCCACTCATTTGGTTTCTTTGGAGAACCCCGACCATTCCACACCCCTTTCTCGGGAGGGCACTTTGGAGTCCCTCCTCTAAGCCACATGCCCAACAAAACCCTTCGAGCTTCGGGGAGGTCAGTGCATGAACAGGTGGCTGAACGAATGGTCTTGTGGAAACATTTCTCCTCTCTGGTCACGAGTGTCGTGTCCGTGGCGGCAGCTCCGTCTCCCTTTACTCAAAAGTCCATGTACAGAAGACCGCGCACCTTCCCAAAGCCACAGCGAAGCGGGCTGTTTCTATTAGTCAGCCTAGCAGGTTAATAGGCTTTGTCAACACGAACAGGAAACAGCCTGGTCCAAAGACAAACAAAGAAAGTGTCTTCACGGTCTCCGTTGACGTCGCTGGGATTTGCTTGCTTAACTCCTACGTGCTCAAACAAGGGCTCTGCAAGGCAAGCCGAAAATGACTGTGGAGACAAGCAGAGCGCGGCCCCGGGCTCGAGCGGAGAGCGCGCACCGCTGGCCGTGCCCGGCGCCAGGGGCCCTCGCATGTCCAAGGCCCGTCCGCCGCCCTTCTCCGGCCTCCGCGCCGGCGCCCACGCCACGCGCCGCAGGATCGTTTCGCGTGTGTTTGGGGGGGAAACCCAGGCCCACCGCACCCGAGGACTGGCCGGGGCTGCCTTGGAACCGCTGGGCTCAGGACCAGAACCCGGGCCTGCCTGGGTCTGGCGCCCCTGTGGGGTGCATGCCGGCGTGCAAAGCGACGCTGGGGACAGCGTGGAGAGGGGAGGAGTTTCCAGCGGTCCCGACTTGGACGCAGCGTGCTCCTCTTTGCTCTCCATCCCCTCTCCTCGCGCCTGTTTCCTACGCCTTCCAGACGCTTTGGAGAATTAGGCTCCGGAGTGGCTTCAGCCTGCAGACGAGGCTCTTGTCAAGCAGTTTCTGTGGCATTTGCTGGTGTCGTTGGTCTTTGGGGAGGCCTGGGTGCGGACTGTGGGGGTGCTCCCTCTCAGGGTCCGGCCCGTGCAGCCAGGGGGCTGCTCTCTTGCCTCCCCTGGTCCCAGCTCTGGCACTGGCTACCCAAGGAGCCTCTGCCGGACGGGGGAGTATTGTGCGAGTGGCACATCATCCTTTTAGGCTCCGTGTGGCTCAGGTGTGGGCATCTCGGTCCATTGATGTTCCAGCCGCGCTGCCCCTCCCCTGCAGCCAGGAGCCGGGGGTCGCTCCCCGCGAGGGGGCTCTGACAGAGGCACCCCTCCCTGTGCTGGACCTGTGGGTGTAAGATGGGAAAAGCTCGAAATGAGTCACACTCAGGTTTCCAGCTCCCGAGGGCGGCCTGCAGCCTGGGGGTCCATCTCATGGGACCCATAGCGGGTAGGAGACCCCGTAAGCGCAAACCCAGCCCCCCCCCCGCCCCCCCCTCCTGTGAAGCCCCCACCCGGGCTGTCGTCCTTCAAGCCCCAGACACCTCCGTGGACAGCGAGACTTTTTCATTCATGGCTGGAGCTCCAGACCGTGGGCTGAGCAGAGGGGTACCCCCACGTGGTTCCGAGCACCCCTTGGTCAGCTAGGCAGGGTCTCATTCAGCTACAGCGGGACGATGACAGGACTAGACTGGCGTGACCGGAGGGACGGAGGCCCGAGTTCTGGGCCTCTCTGCTGTAAGGCAGGCCCCGTCGAGGGCTCCCCCGTACCCTCCTCAGAACGCCATCCACGGGGAGTCGCCATGCCAAAAGAACAGTTGGTTTTATCTCAAACACACAAATATTGAAAAAGTGAGCCTCATGTTTGACTGGTATTTAAAAAACAACAACACTTGGCATTTGCACCACCGTTTTCCTCTGCAGGGAAAACTGGGAAGCTGGCACAAGAGGAAAAGGGCTTGAAATTGCGATTCGCACCATCCGGATGGCAGAACATGGCCCGGCGGTGCTCCGCGTGGGCGGGGGTGTGGCGCCCGACAAGGGCCCCGGCATCGGGGTGGAGGCGGTGGCCGGCGCTGGCTGGGGCCCGGCAGCTCGTGTTGTGCCCGCTGAAGCAGAGTGAGGCCGCGCCGGGCAGGCCCCGGAAGGCAAAGCTAAAAAGCGGGGTTCCTTCTCGCGCCCCTCTCCAGGGGTCTAGTGTTCGGCCTCCAGGAGGATTAACGGAGGGCGCTGCATTCGCAAACCTCAGGCGCCTCAGAACCACCAAGAGGGTTTGCCGAGCTCCTTGCAGAGGGGGGAGCTCCAGAGTGGGACCCCAGGATCTGCCTTCCTCCCCATTTCCTAGGTGCAGCTAATCCGGCAGCCTCACTGAGAATGACTGATGCGGGGCCCAGCCCACAGGAAAAGGGTGTGCGTCCCTCGACATCCCGCAGGCGATGGACTCCGGAAGTGGCCGCTTCAAAGGCGGAGAAGCGGGGATCGCGCCGGCCCTCTCCGGCACCGGGTCGTGTGGCGTCGGTCGGGGAGAGACGAGGGGCTGTTTGGTGCATCTGGCTCTCTGCAAAAGCACTGGCTACCGCGTTGCTAGCATTCGGCACGGTTATTCCCGTGGACCAGAGGCAGGATGTAAATTTTGACTTGGGAGCTTTGTGAGGGTGGAGAAATCCAAGGCCCGGTCTCCTCCTGGCGGGAAGGAGTCCGTGCCCTATGGGGCGGGGTGCAGCAGAGTGAGGGGGACCCTCTCCCGGACATGGGCCCCTTCTTGGGATCGTTCTCACTCGCCCTTCCCCTGGGCTCGCGTGCAGCAGCCAGCGGATCCCGGACGCTGTCTGCCGAGCCTGGAGCCCTCCTCCTGGCCGCCCCTGCCACTCTCAGGCCCACAGAGCCCCCCGGCTCCTGCCGCTGCGGCCCCTGCCTTTCCCGCTGGCCATTCGCTCTCTGCCATGGCGAGAACATGAGCACCCCTCCCCCCCAGGGCAGGGGTGTCTGGCTGGCCGGCTCACGGGCTCAGCTCCTCAGGAGGTGTGAATGAGCACCTGTTGAACTCGCCTGCCAAGTGGAAGGGCGGCGGGCAGGACGCCGGCTCTGGTTTTGCTGCCTCTAACAGCCCTGGGCCAGGCAGGCCGTTGGGGTAGCCGCGGGACCCTGCTCTTCCCCAACAGCTTCCAGGGAACTGCGGTGTGTGCCTGGGGTGGAAGGCAGTAGCTGAGCGGCCAGGAGAAGCGGAGGGCGCCCGGGAAAAGCCTGGGTCCTGCCTTTCGTGACCTGGCACTAGCAAAGTCCCCAGGGCCCAGGCACGGGTAAGGGAGCAGGAAGAGCCTGGGCCGGCTGCGTCCCCCTTGGGATTTGACGCTGAAGGTGAGCTGGCCTTCGGAGGCGACGTGTCCCGACATCGGGGTTTGAAGAGCTCGCCAGTCACACCCCTGCTTCACATGGACGGAGCAGGCCGCACGCACAGCCTGCCACGCTGCCTCAAGACCACCTAAGCCAGGTCCCCGCTGTACACGCGGCCCAGGCATCCACCGGAGAGACTGACGCGACTCTGCTTTGCTGTTTCTGAGCTGAATTCTGTGATCAATGTTCTTTGTAGGGAGCTCACACAGGATGTGAGATTGGAAGTGTATTTTTTTCTGGCCAAGGGGAGAAAGGGTAGTGAGAGAAGTCACAGATGCTAGGGAGGGAGGGAGTCCAAACTTCTCATTTCACTATGAAATAACTCCTATTGAATATTTCTGTCTGCTATTTTGTGGCTTTCCTCTGAAGATGTCTACCATCTGAATAACGATAACGAACTGATTTTGAAGCAGGACTGAAGCTTTTTGGACTAGCATGCTAAAAATAGGTGGCACTTGTGGGCCTCCCCGGTGGCGCAGCGGTTGGGCGCTGCGCTGTGGAGCTGTCGGCAGCGGCGACGCGAGTTCGACGCCCGGCCGGGGAGATTCCCACGTGGCGCGGCAGACCTCTCCTGCCTCGCCCGCTGCTCCCCTCTGCAGTGTATTTCTGATCTGCCTGTTCTGCTCCCTACTCTCTCTGGTGAACCTTCTCGCCGCCCCGCACCTCTGGCCTGTACCCCAGCTTGTATGTATAAATAAATAAATCTTAAAAAAAAAAGAATACAAACTAGAGATAATTTCATTTAAAAAAAAAATAGGTGGCACTTGTGTGCTTGAAAGACCAGTAGCAGGAGGGTTTGCGGTGGGAGGCCTCTGCCCCTGCTTCTCCCAGTCTTGCCGGCCTTCGTCTCAGAGGAAACCCCCTTTAGCAGGTTCCTGTGTATCGAGAAAGAATGCTGGACATTTATAAACTGCCCCTGCCCCTTAAAAAGCAGGAGCCCCTTGTTCTGTGCCGGAGCTCCTCTTTGTAATGCGTCTTGGCAATTGTTCCGTCCAGCACATCCAGAGCAGCCCCACCCCTCTTCAGGGGCATGACGTGGGCGCGGCTGGGACTCTCCTACCAAAGTGCCAGCGGTGGCAGGAACCCGTGGCCTGTAGGAAGGACTCAGTTTGTTTGACATCTTCAGTTTTCTTTTAAAGATTTAATTATGCATACCAGAGCTGGGGTGCGGGCCAGAGGCGTGGGTGCACGGGGCGGGAGGATTCACCAGAGACAGAGCGGGGAGCGGAGCAGGCAGATCCACTGAAACACACTGCTGAAGGGAGCAGCGGAGAGGCAGGAGAGGTCTGCTGCGCCCTGTGGGAAGCTCCCTGGCCGGGGATCGAACTCGTGCTGCAGTGACTCGGGTAGCTTCATAGGCTGAGACTTAACCCCTTGCACCACCAGGGAGACCCCGACATCTTCAGTTTTCTTTACATTTCATGCCGACTTTCCAGTCTGTTTCCTAACACCCGTTTTTATTTTAACACAAAGATCATCTTTTAAAGCAGATGTGCTAAGAAGATGGACTTGGTTTATTTGGAGGTGTGTGCACCTCTGCAGCACCTGCGCCCCAGTTTAAGGTGAGTTCATCCCAGTGAAAGTGTGATAGGCAGGGCGAGGAGATCAAACCCCTTCTGAAGATGAGAGGATGGCGCTAGTGGTGTCCCAAGGTGATACCCACCTCATGTGATACAGCCAGGAGGATGCACACCTGAGAACTGCTCTCTGTCACATTGCAGATGAGTAGCAGGCTGGAGCTCAAAGATGGGGTGGCAGGTCGTTGCAAAACCTGCTTTGCTGTGTGTGGGAGGAAAGACCTGGGAACGTAGCCCCGGCTAATGGCAGGAAGCGGGGCCAGTGTTCTTTGCTTTTAGAAGCCCCCAGTTCCGAATTTGCGCTGAGAAGGGTCTGGATCATTTCGGGTGGGATTGTGTTCCCTCCAGATTCTCACACTGAAGCCCAAACCTGGGCGCCTAGACCCTGATTATGTTTGGCGATTGGACCTGGGAGGAGGTGATGATGCTGAAATGAGCCCTGGAGGTGGGCTGTACCCCAGCATGACGGTGTCCTTGTCCCAAGAGGAGGTTCGGACACGCAGAGACGCTCTGGCGGACACAGCCAGAAGAGGGCCACCCCAAGCCCCGGAGGGAGGCCCGGGGGAATCCAGGCGCTGACCTCTGGAGCTCAGACTTTGCCACCTCCAGAGCTGTGATAAACAAACTCCTGTTGTTTAAGTCCCTTAGTCTGGGGCCCTTTGCTAGGGCAGCCGGCGCAGATTAGTCCCGCGTCCATCCAGGGCTGGCTTGAATTCTCCTCTCTGTGTGTGCCCCTCCCCCAGTCCCCGGGCTGAGTTACTCACCCCGTGTCCACTGCCCACTGTTCATTATCGCTCACAGCACCGGCTGTGACTCAGCCCCTGACACCCACCTCCCCACCCCGCCCCTCCCATGTCCTCCCTGGAGAGAGACCACAAGCACCCCCCTGGGGAGGGGGCGAGAGGAGAACTTAAAAGTAAGTTCAATGACCGAAACCACAGTGCGTAGATGGTTCCAAAGATTTGTTCACTGGCCTGGCTGTTGTTTTGCTTTCCCGTGTGCTTCTCCCGTGGACGGCCTCGCTGGGCACGGACGGGCGAGAGAGTACCGAGGCGGCCGTGACTGCGCAGCTCCTTGTCCTGACGGCGCCTCAGAGCGCCTGGCACAGCCCGTTTGGAGGCCGGCAGCTCAGAGCCGTCTATCTCCTGGCTTGGGTCTCTGTGCTTCCAGAGACCACCCCGACTTGGAGAGGTGCTGGGGTCCCCCGGTGTGCTTGAGGACGGCGCCCTGTCTGGCAGCGAGAGGCGGGGAAAGGCCCCCTGGCGCCCCAGAGCTTCCCAGGCTCTTGATGCCGATGGGGCCGGATGAGGCAGAGTCGCGCGAATTCCACCCGTGACCCGTCGGCCTCTCCTGCTTCTCTCTCAGAATGTGCTCGCTCTGCTTTTGCAGGCCAGCGGACCAGCTCGGGGAGGACACCTATCACGAACGCGCCTTTCACGCTCCGTAACTCCCTCCAGAACCGTAGCAAACATGGCAAAGCCCGCAGGGACTCTTCCGGGGAAAGACGTCCGTTGTGACTGTCCCCAACACCCATGCCTTGCACAAGCGATGTGTCAATGGCCCAGGGCAGAGGGAGCCAACAGGTCTTTATTTCAAGAGGCTCTATCCACTGGAGGATCGAAAAGAAAATACCCCTTTGAGCGTTTAGTCACACACATCAAAGGAAACAACAGTTTCAATCTTCATTTGCATGGAACAGACATTAGATGTGGTCCAGTTCCGCCGAGCTCCGCTTGAAGAGGCAGAAGTGCCAGTACTTTTCAAGGCTTGACGGAGACAGAGAGAAAACGCAGCCAGGCAAATAATATATCACCCTGCCAAGGCATTTTCCATTTTTAAAAGGACAGAACAATTTTACATTATTTCTGGAGCCACTTTGCAGCAAATACCCCTTGACGTTTGTTCTAGAACCTGGCTGGCTGGCGTAGCAGCGCTGGCTGGGCCCGGCCTGCTGTTCCCGTGGGCTGGGAGCACAAACAGCCTTTGGGTCTCGAGGCTCCAGATGTGAGAAAGAAGGGCCAGTGGCCTGTGTGTGTGTGTGTGTGTGTGTGTGTGTGTGTGTATGTATTTCTTAATTTTTTTTAATTTTAATTTAATTTTATTTTATTTGCAGAGTGAGACCAAAGCTGGCTCTGCAGAAGGGGACCTTTAAGACACGGCCCTGGTGGAAAGAACACACGTTTCAGGTCATTTGGTGCAGGATGGAGAGTTGGCACTCGGGGCTCTGCACTGGCCAAATGAAAATGCGAGGGGGCTGGGGGTTGTCGGGAGCCCCTGGAAGGCCAAGGAGGTTGGGAGCTTAAACCAGAAGTGCTGCTGTTGCTGAAGGGCCCTGGGGAATGTAGGAAACAGTCTCCATTTCCAGAAATATTAGTGCAAATGGCTCCTCGTTAGGATGACAGATGAACTGGGGAGGAATCGAGGCTGGGCTATTTGGTGACATGCCCGAAGCGTCCGCATAAGAGGTCATGGGCCCACTTCTGGCCAAGTGTGAGGTCTTTTGTTTGAGGGTGAACTGTAGATAATTTTTTGTTGTTTGTTTCTAATCCTCAGCCCTGGCTGGCCTGAAAAATCTCAGGGTGCTGAATGATTAATTCTAACCTGCCCTAGAAAACGTTAGTCGGCTGGCAAAAGGAAATAGCCCAACACAAGGCAAAAGAGCAAATTGGCTTTATCTGTGAGTGATTATGTTTGACAAGATGAAAAAGCCAGAATTTTTTGGTCACTGAAGAAAATTGGACTTTGAGAATTCTTTGCACAAGTCTTAGGGTGCTGCTTTCCACAGGCTGAATTAAAATGGAAATAATCCCAACCCCCACCCTCCTTCTCTCCCTAATAAAGAGCAGAGAAACAAAACTTAATTTTCATACATTTTCTCCAGTAGGGTTTTAAAAATCAGATCAGGACTTCCTGGTCTACTGGAGAGCGGCAGTTTCATGGACTAGCAAATTCTCTTTCAAGAAACCTATTTTTGAATTGCTATTTACTACACAAGTTTTAATTTTCCCTTTAGGCATTATCACATGAGCAGTCACATTTTTTTTTGTGGCGGGGGAGTACAAGGGCGGGATAAATGTTGAGTAACAGGACTCCCCTCCAGTAAAGAAAGAGCCCATTTTCACTCTGCAAGGGAGAAAAGATCAGTATTGTTAAATATTCTTTTGGTTTAACATTTATACTCACAGTATCACAGTCTGCATAGAACTTGAAAAGACATATAGTAGGCAGGAAAATGAACTATTTTGATTTAATTTATGATTCAAATTTTACAGCTTACTTTTTTTTGGTCTTTACTAATTAAAAAAATGAGCCTTTTAAAATTTCCTAACTCATTTAATATTTTAAACAGTCTTCCCAGATCCCCGAAGCGGGGATTCCCTCCCTCCTTTGCATCTTGGCTCACGTGTCAATTTCTTAATGACTTCTGCATCCATCATTTCTTTTTTTTTTAAGATTTATTTATTTATGCATACAAGAGCTGGGGTGCAGGCCAGAGGTGTGGGGAAGGGGGTGAGAGGATTCACCAGAGACAGAGTGGGGAGCAGAAAAGGTGGATTGAATGAAATACATTGCTGAGGGGAGCAGCGGGCGAGGCAGGAGAGGTCTGCTGCGCCATGTGGATCAGCTCCCTGGCTGCAGTGGCTGTGGATAGCTTCATAGTGCGGAAATTCAACCCTTGTGCCACCAGGGAGGCCCCTGCACACACCATTTCTATTTAAAGTTGGATTTCCCCAACACTGGAGTTCTGATTCCCCGTTCCACTCTTCATACCATGGATGACCTCTCCTACTGTAGATTTTCTTTATGAATCTCATGTCTTTATAATTATGGTTGCCCCTTCCCCACTAGGAGGTAAGCACCAAGAACCCAGGGGTCTGGGTTTTGTGCGGTGTGGTACTTTAAACGCACAGAGTGCTTGTCACTTAGTAGGTGCTCAATAAATGCTGAGTGACAATGGCAGGAAAAATTCCTAGATATGGCCCTGAGGACCTTTCAGGGAGGATAGGCAGCTATAGCAGTTAACACTCTGGGCTGTTCTAGGGACCAGGTGAAGTAAAGCCCCATAGCAATGCAAGTGATTCCTGCCCAGAGAGGCAACTGGTTTTTGCCCTACAGAAAAGATAACCCCCAACATGACATTCTGTTTTTCTACAGGAGATGAGCCAATTTTGCATCTTTCAGCACTCATTCTTTTGTGTGGGTTTGATTTCTTATCTTGCTTCCAATGTCTACCATATTTTCAAGTGTCAATATTTTATGATACAGCACTCGTTTAAAGGCATAAAGAAAATAACAAGCTCATTGTCATGATTCCAATATTGACACGCTTCTCCTGTGGTTTCAGATCCTTGTCCAAGCTCACCGAATCCAGAGACTTTGTTTCATACGAGGCTCTTCAAGCTGAGTAACTTCAGCATCAGCACAGATTCTGGCCTGCCTGGACTACCCCTCTGCCTCCACATCCTCATTTGAACCTTCGACTCGTAACTAGTAGCCATCTTACTGGTTCCCTCGTTAAAGGGCTAAAGAAAATTCTTGGCACATACTCACTTTGCATGTGTCATGATTTTTAAACAACTTTTTGAAAATTACCATTGAGTAGAATAGTGAATTATATTTCCTCACCTAGGAAACCCTTAGTCCCTTGATTTTAGATACAATCAAGTACTGATTACCCCCCAATTTGTATCACTAAGCTATGCCCTCTGTGCATATACCCAGTTGCCTCCTTGGTGAGTCTACTAGGGCATCCAGTTGGCATTTCAGAATTAATATGTGCTAAAGGGAATCCTGGATGTCTGTCCCACACTTGCTCCTCCCCATTCTTCTTCTTCTTTTTTTTTTAAGATTTACTTATTTATGCACACAATAGCTGGGGTGCAGGCCAGAGGTGTGGGGCGGGAAGGGTGAGAGGATGCTTCAGAGACAGAGTGGGGAGTAGAAACAGGCGGATCCACTGAAATCCACTGCTGAGGGGAGCAGCGGGGAGACAGGAGAGGTCTGCTGCGCCATGTGGGTCAGCTCCCCGGTCTGGGATCGAACTCGTGCTGCAGTGGTTGCTGCTGGCTTCATAGTGCTGAGACTTAACCTCTTGCAAGATCAAGGAGGTCCTCCCCATTCTTTAGGTGGCAATGCCAGTGATGCTATTGTTCAGGCCAAAGAAGTCAAACCTTGGCTCAAAGCATTCCTTTCTTATATATTTCACACCCCATCTTTCCACAAAATCTGAGCAATTATCTCCGCTCTCACTCCAACTCCCAAGTCCACCTGCCTCTTAAGAGTTCCATGTTGGACTAAGCCCTACCACCAGTTTGTGTGGATGGAGCTGTGTTGAATAGAGGCATGCCTGTTTCTTACCTATTGTCCATGATTGCTTGGCACTGGCAATTGTGACTGCTTACATGTTTTCTGTTTCTTTAGTGAAAAGAATTGTAGACCTCTGATATGGCAGGATGAATCATGGTCTTAGGATGAGTCAAGATACCATCTCAGAATCCCTGGAAGCTGTAAATGTGACTTATTTGCAAAGTCATATCTTTGCAGATGTGATTAAGAATTTTGAGATGGGGAGATTATCTGGGTGGTATTTAAATACCATCAAAAGTCCCTATAAGAGGGGCAGAGAGAATTCTCTCTCTCTCTCTCTCTCACACACACACACACACACACACACACACACACTCACACACACACACACCCACACACACCCACACAAAGGCAATGTGAAGATGGAATAGAGAGATGGAAATGCAGACCTTGGAGATTAGAGTGATGTTGCCACAGGCCAAGGAAAACCAGCAGCCACGAGAGGCTGGGAGAGTCCAGGAGAGGCTGGGAGAGGATTTTCCTTGGAGCCTTTAGAGGGTGCACAGCTCCGCCAACACCTTGATTTTGACCCAGTGAAACTGATTTCTTGCCTCAGAACTGTAACAGAATTCCTCTATGTTGTAGTTTGTTACAGCAGCCACAAGAAACAACTACACCTTGTTAAGCCACCATCAGGACTGATCCAGCAGTACTCTCCTAAGGAGTCTCTCTGCCTCCTCTTGCTCCTTTGCAGTCTATTTTCCACACCATGACCGAGTGATCCTTTTAAAATGCCACTGAGATAATAACATCATCCCAGCTCAATATCCTTTAGCTTCCTAGGACCCCAGGGTCAATGCAAAGATTTCATCGTGGAATTCAGAGTCTGACGTGGTCTGGCCTCTGTGCCTCTTGGGTTCATGTCCTGGCACTTTCCCCCATGGTCTCACTGCAGGTCTGATACTCACCAAGTGCTTTTTTCTCAGGGCCTTCGCACTTGCCATTTCTCTGTCTAGAATGTTTTCTGCCTCACCCCAAACTTCATGGCTTGCTTCCACTTCTTTCATGTCTCAGGGAGGATGCCCCTGAATCCACCTTACCGACAACAGCACCCTCACACTCCACCTTTTCTTTCAAATTCATTTTTCTTTAAGTATTTGTCATTTTCTAGCATGGGATAGAATCGTGGCTTGCTTGTCATCTATCTCTCCCACTCCAAGGCAACTCTACAAAGACAGGGATTTTATCTATTTTGTTACTGCTATAGCTCCGGCACCTAGCGCTCTGTGGGATATGGTAGTCACACAATCAATATTTGTTGGATGAGTGCACATGGTAAAAAATGTAAACCACATCAAATCAACAGTAAGCCTTATTTGTGTTCTGTTCCACCCTCAAAGGTAATTACAGATAATAGTAGTTAAATTTCTACCTATTTTCCTGAAATGTTTTCTACATATACACAAGAATATCTTTTCTATGCAATAAACACTATATCTGTTTTTGTATGAGAATAGCATGTTATGCTTTGTGCCTTACTGTTTTCCTCTTAAACATTTAAGTCTAAGAAACTTCTATAGGGGGAATATGGCTTTACTTTACTTCTATCTTTTTAACGGCTACATAATAGCCCACAGTTTAATGCTTAAAGAAAAACAAATCGCTCCCCTCTTTGACTGTTAGATGATTCTGAGTCTGTGCCCTTTTTATTTACTGCAGTAGAGTTCTGATTTTTCTTGGGTGTTCCTCAGAGACCTGATGGACAGCCTTTTCCTTTGGGGCTTTTGATAAAGGTTATTTTACATTCAACAACAACTAAACCAAGTTTCCTTGAAGTCTGTGAGTCTCAATAGGCTACACTTGGAAGGCAAATAAGGAAGACAACACACGAATCAGAGCAAGGCGGATGGGCCCCCAATGCACCTCCCCAGCCTTCATAGGCGGCCAGGGCAATCCGAACAAGCTTGTCATCTCCACCCCAAACAAACAGACAACAGACACACAAGTGACCTTACTGTGCAAACACTGAAGTCCCCTCGTCCCTCCCCCCAACCAGACTGCTGCCCCCAACTCTGCTCTACAGAGACTTGGGGGACCCTACTAACAGCTCTCTGGGTCAGGACACAGAGGTGGCGCCCTGGCCTCCTACAGCTGTTACCTTTGGAACCTCTTTATGTATCTTTGCCTATTGGAATCAGAAAAGAAGTCATTTCTTTAGTCCCGGGTTCAAATTCAGTTAGAAATTTTCAACCGTAATATCGGCAGGCTAAAGAGGAGGGGAGACCATTTGGTTTAGAGGACAAGTCCAGAAACACTGGGATGTCTCTTTAAGTAGAATAAGGAACAAGCTAGATCGCAGCAAGGACAGTTGGCTGGAACTCCAAAGAGGGTCTCTGGAGAGCAGGTGCATGTTGGGGGGGTGGTGGGGGTGGTTTATGCAATCACTGGACAATGTAGAAAGGTTTTATGATCGTAAGTATCATTTAAACAACATTTCTTGAAACTTTCATGGCAAAGGGTAACACTCTGTTCTAGGTTTTATTGCTAAAAAGAAAACAAAACCCCCAGAGGAAATGGGGCTGGTCCTGGGACCTGCTGTCTGTTCTGACTCCGGACCGGCTTCAGCAAGCCGAACAAACGAAACTGTGGACTCTTCGAAATTTCCACAGACTCCTGGCCCTTACCCCAGGCCTCGAATGTCCAAATTCTATTTTGAATGTTCAAGTTCAAACTCAAGCCTTTGAGGTCCAGATATCTCAGTATACCTGGGGTCTCTGCAAGCTAATGGCAGACATGCCAAGCTGATGAGTGACCTCATTGCCCAGTAGAGGCGGTGGGGTATGGGAGGGCAAAGGGAGGGGTGCAGAGAGGGGTGACACAGAACCTCTGGTGAAGGGTTTATTGTAACAAAGCTCACACATTCTCATTCTGTTTTATCCTGAAGGGCATGGGGACACAGGATCGCTCTGCATTATTTCTTATAAATGCATGTGAATCGATAGAGATTTGAAAATTAAAAAAATTAGAGAAAAAGGAAAATATCGAACGGTATCACTTATAGGAAGACTATAAGAGAGCCAAACGAGAAATCAGAAGGAGAAAATAACACACAAAACATGAACAAAAGCAAAAACTAGCAGGCGACTACAAATAAGAGACACTCTACAGGGGAGGGGGAGGAAGAGAGACCAAAATAGAGGAGAAAAGAGCACAGAGGACAGGTGAATTGGTGGTGGGACACCTACAGGGATACACAATAATGTAAAGGACATAAATTAAATAAAAAAATAAAGACAAAAACCAAACCAACAAACAAAAATTAGAGAAAAGGCAGGGGAGAAAGGTTTTGGAAGCGGATATCGTTGTTTTTGACACTGCAGTCCTTTTAAAGTCAAAGAAGGCATGGACAGAAACATTGGTTTCTTTCTTATTCAGGTTGGGTGAAATAAGTTGTCGGGTGAGTTTCCCTTTTAGAGTTTTTTTATGCATCTCTAAGTGTCTGAAATGGGTTCATGCTTTTCATTCTAAACCCAGTAATAGGGAGCTTCAATAACTTCCATTTTAAGGAAGCAAGTCTAAGCTCTTTTAGTATCACCAACACCAGCAATAATACATGGTTCCTTCAAAGACTTCAGAGGGCTAACTGGGAAGGAACCCTCTTTTACACCTTTTTCTTTGGTCCCACACTTCTCAGATGGGGCTTGAGTTTGAATTTGAATATTTGAAATAGAATTTGGACATCAGAAGTCTGGGGTTAGGTCCAGGCGTCCGTGGAAATTTTTAAATGAGTTTGAGGGGATGGGACCGCTCTTGGATGTGGCCAAAGAGATGGTTATTAGACATAACTATCTAATATTCCAATTGTTTACTTATTGCCAGCTGCTCCTGGATAAGTTTTCTCTTCTTGAGGAATGTTAAGATCAAAGTGGTCAAGGATTCAGAGAATGGGGTGCCCAGCCTTTCTCTGCCTCCTTTCCTTTCTAAATATACTCAATTAACACCCCAGACTGCCCTTAATCCACAAGGCTAAAACTACTTTCCTAATAACAATGCTCACATCTCAGTTATGACTCTCTCCTCTCGCTAAAGCAAGCAAAGGCAAGCAGCTGCTGAGACTACCGTGTCTGCCCTGCCCAAATTCATAGGTTGAAAGCCTTTCCTGTTGGATACTTGGAGGAGGGGGTTTCAGGCAGTGATTAGGTTTCGATTTCTCTTGGATGGGGCCCCATGCTGGGATTAGTGCCCTAGTAAGTCAGAGACAGCTTCCTTCTCTCTGCTCTCGTAAGGGGACCTCAGACTCCCAGCCTCCAGATCAGTGAGAAATAATTTTCTGCCATTTTATACCTTGTTAGAGCAGGCTAAGACACCAACTTGCTCCTGTCCCAAACACACGTCATCCTCTAATTCAGAGGTCCTCAGTCTCAATAGTCTTTACTCTTGAAAAGATATTGAGGACCTCTAAGAACTTTTGTTGATGTAATTTATCTACTACAAAAAATTATGGATCATCTAGAATATACATACAATACAGAAATGAAAAATGTTTATTAGGCTACTTAGAAAATTACAAACCTTTCCATGTTAATGTAACCCTTATATGCTATTACATTAATATATATATATTTTAAATGATAAATAACATATTTCCAAAACAAAAAATTAGCAATAAGAGTGGCATTATGTTTTGCAGGTCCCTTTGTAGAAGGCTGCTGGGCTCTCCCATCTGCTTCTGCTGCCAGTGTGTTTTACGCTCACATAGTCCCTGGAAAACTCTACTGAACACACGTGAGAGACCAACATAGTGTTACTAGGAAAATAGTTTTGACCTTGTGGATCTAGAGTCTTGAGAGTTCCCCCACCCCTGCACCTGTGGTGTTCTATTCTAGGCTGACCTTGAGGCCCAGGTGACATTTGTTACCTTGTTTTCCTTCATCCTGTACCTTGACCTTGCTTATACTGGTTAACCCATGTTGGCTGTGAACCCCTGCAGGGGAGATTCTCAGCTTTTTTCTTTCATCTCAAGGATCTAAGTTTCTTAGCAGTAGAAATAACTTCTACTGAAATAACTTCATTTTAAGTAGTCAAATTTTCATTTAAATGTGTTTTAATTAGGAAAGCTATTTATATTAGGACTGCATCACAGAAAATAGAGACAATAAGAAACATCACTCACAATCCCCCAAATGTCATTCCTTAGGTGTATTTTATATCAGTCTCTTTACAATATGCAGTGTTTATGCCTATAATCCTATTATTTATATTAAATGAATACCGTAATTTTGAATGCTTTTTTTAGTGTAGCAACGGGTAAACCTCTTTTCCCTGACATTTGCGAGCATCACATTGTTCCATTGTGTGGCTATAACACGATCTACTTACTAAATACCCAACATAAGCGCATTTAGAAAGTTCCCAATTTTTTTGCTGTAATAAATACAGCGCTCCTGTGAAGAATACCTTCACACATATAGCTTTTTTGGCATTTAGTGTTATTTCCTTAGAATAGTTTCCCAGAAGTAAGAAGTAAGATTACTGGGTCAAAAGATGCAGGCGTTTTTTATGGCTTTTAATACATACTGTAAAATTGCTTTTCAAAAGGGTTATGCTCATTTCCAACACCACCAGTACTTTTAAGACCATGTTTCACCACACAAATCGCCAACGCAGGTCTATTAAGAAAGCTGGTCGATGAACGACTGTGCCCTCGTCTTTCGGAGTTTTGCATTTTTGGAGACTTTCACCAAGTGAGCTGAAGACTGAGCATACAATACGAACCGCTCTTTGGGGGCAGCTTTATTTCGGAAAAACCCAAGGACATTCTCCCTGACGAAGACCAGAAAAAGCGCCTGTCAGGGCCAGCGCAGCAACCACTCGGCGTCTACCTTCGGGCCCAACGCGCGGTGAGGCCCTTTCTCCGCGAAATGAGAACGATCAAACGCGGGGGAGACACACCCCGGCCGCACGGCGCCCAGGCCGGCTCGAGGGCCCGCAGCTGCTGCCCTTGAACTTTCTCCGCTCCCGCGGGGCCGGCGCGCTCGGCCTCGTCCTTTGTCTCGGCGTCCCCCGGGCACGTGCGCAGCCCCGCGGCCGGCGGCGGGCGGTCTCCGCGGCGTGGACGGCGCGGGCAGCGGCCCCGGTCTGCCCCCGGCCCGGCCGCCGCGCACCCCGGGGCCCGGCGCCGGGGGTGAGCCCGGGCCGCGGCGGCCTCGCCCTCCGGGCAGCGCGCCCGGCCCGAGCGCTGCCCGCGCCGTCGGCGGCCTCGTCCTGGGACGGGCGTCCGTGAGTCACCGCGGCGGGTCACGTGGCCGACGTGACCAAAATAAAGTTTCAGTGTTTTAAGCCGCCAGGAAAGGGGACAGCGGAGCACCCGGGGGCGGCGCGGCCGGCGCGCGGCGGGGGCGGGGCCGGCGGCGGGGCGGGGCCTGCGCGGCGCGCCCCTCCCCCACGGCCGGCAGCGACGCCGGGCCCCGTCGCCGCCGCCCGCCGTCCCCGGGCCCGCCGCCCCCCGGCCGCGGCCGGCGGCGAGGACGCGGGGCTGCCGGCGCGCCCTCCGCCGCCCCCGGGACCCCACACGCGGGCAGCGGCTTCCCCGGGAACGTCCTTCAGCCCCGGGAGCACGCGGGAAAAGCCCCAGCGCGCCAATGAGCGAGCGCCTTCCTCATGACGGTCACGCTCGGGGGCGGGGCTTCCCTTCGCCGCTCCCGAGTTCCGGGAACCCCCTTTGATTGGTCTGGCCGGCCTGGGAAACACTGCAGTAACGCCCAATCAAAACGCCACGTCTCGGCCTCGAGGAAATATTCCGTGTCGGCCCCTTCCTGATTGGGCAGTTCTTTCGGGCTCCGGCCACTGGGAAGCTTTGTTTAGGTCCGGAAGGCGGGCTTTCCTGGGAGTGGGTGGGGAGGGGGCGTTGATTCCCGACCAATCCCTTTCTTCCGTGGGGTGGTGACCGGCCAATGGGCCGGATGGATAGGACGCTCCTCCCGGAGAGTAGTGAGACCCCTGGTGCGGGGCGATTGGCGGCGGGAGCGAGGAGTGGCAGGCGCGCGGCCCAACGGGCGCAGTGCGTGGGCCGCGGGGCGGGGCCAGGGCGGGTGCGCGGCGGCGGCGGGGTGGCTGGGCCGGCGGCGGCGGCGGTACGAGGCGCGCGCTCGGGGTCCCGGTCGCGAGGAGGAGGAGGATGTGGCGCGCGGAGGGGAAATGGCTGCCGAAAACAAGCCGGAAGGTAAGGGCCGGCGCGCGGGGGCCGGGGCGGCGCGGCGGGCGGCGGGACCGGCCCCGCCGGACATCCCGGGCATCGGCGGCGCCGGGCGGGAGCGCGGGGGCGCGGCGGGCGGGCGGGCGCCCGGCCGGGGAGGGGGCGGCGGGGGGCGGAGCGCGGCCGGGTCCCGGGGCGGCCCGCGGGCCGGCGGGGCGCGGGGGC
>PVIJ01015015.1:0-16605 GCA_004024925.1 Scalopus aquaticus
GAATTGCCTACACTTTGATCTTACTGGTTTTATTTCCACTGCATTTTAAAAAATACTCCTCTTTTCCTTAAATTACTTGTAAACTGGTGGTTAGATCAAGAATGTGGATAAGATTTCCATTGTCCCTTGAGTGCAAAGTTATAAAATCAACATGCAGAGAGAAGCATTGTACTTATATTAGTTTAAGAAGAAAAATTTCCCTTTGTTGATGATTTTTATCCTGAAGCTGGATGGTGACAAAGGAAGTAAGGTAAACAGTCCCTTCATGCATCTGCCTTCTTTTCGTGCCACCTTCCTTTGAGGAAAAGGCTTTCCTAAGTAAATGACTTCACTTCCCATTGAAAGTGTGTGTTTCTGTGCAGTCTGAGGTCGGTCTGCTAGTAAATTTATTTTTTTGAAGATTTATTTATGGATATAAGAGATGGGGTGTAGGCTAGAGGTGTGGGGGGCAGTGAGAGGGTTCACCAGAGACAGAGTGGGGAACAGAACAGGCAGATCTACTGAAATACACAGCTGAGGGGAGCAGCGGGCGAGACAGGAGAGGTCTGCTGCACCATGTGGGAAGCTTCCTGGCCGGGGATCAAACTCATGCTGCAGTGGCTCTGGATAGCTTCATAGTGCTGAGACTTAACCCATTGCACCACCAGGGAGGGCCTGTTAGTAAATTTAGCAGATACTTAGTGCCATACGGATGAAGCACTGTTGTAGAACATGGCGTGTGGCAGTGAATCAGACAGCAAAACTCCTGCCTCATGGTCCTGAATTTTTGGTTCCTACCATCATTATTTCTACTTAGAACCTGGAATGACTATACACATCCATTCATTTTTTTTTTCTTTCACAGTATGGAATTTAAAAAGCTATTTAGAAAGACACCCGCACACACATTCATGGCTACTCTGACATTTATTCTCCTTCGATCCTTTGTTTCATGAAGTTGACTCTCAGATGAGCATCGGGCACCTGGGGAGCCAGTGCATACCTGAGGTCCAGCCGGGGGTTCACGGTTGGCTGGTGATACAGCCTGTCCTCTCAGCTGGTGGCCGGGTGCCTGGCCGTGACGCCTGCTTTCCATAACCGTCTCCTCCCTGCTGATCCAGGGGAGCAAGAAGGCTCGACTTATTTGTCATCAGGGAGGCATTTGTTAGGTCTCCCAGAGATGGTTCACATACCAGCGCTAACCTTACAAGTTCGGGAGGAGGTGAAGGGGATGGGTCTCTGGAAGGCAGTGGGGTTTTTAAGCAGGGAATGATAACAGGTCTGCAGCTCTTTTTTTTTTTTTAAAGGTTTCAGAATTTTTTTTTTTAAGATTTATTTATTTATGCATACAAGCTGGGGTGTAGGCCAGAGGTGGGGGGGCAATGAGAGGATTCACCAGAGATGGAGCGGGGAGCAGCACAGGCAGATGGACAGAAACACACTGCTGAGGGGAGCAGCGGGCGAGGCAGGAGAGGTCTGCCGCACCATGTGGGAATCTCCCCGGCCGGGCTTCAAACTCGCATCGCTGCTGCCGACAGCTCCACAGCGCAGCGCTTAACTGCTGCACCACCGGGGAGGCGCTCTTTATGGCAGCTCTTTATAGCATGTGTGGAGTGGGGGTGCCAAGACCCTTAACAGCATCATTCTCCCTTAACAGCATCACAGGTGAGCCCATAAAGGTGTCAGCTGGGATGGGATGTCTCGGCCCACAGGGAATACTCCGTTTGTGCTCCCGTCGTTTCAGCTCTCATTGCGGTGACGTCCTTGCTTTTAAACTGCAGACAGGTCGTTGTAATTATCCTTGGACCCCACAGTCGTACCCTTGTCCTCTACTGCACCACCTGGCCCGGCCCTGGCTCCGGCTCCAGTCCCGCTTCCATTTGTCATTCACTTTTGAAATAGGCATCTTTGCGCAGACGCTTTCACATGCCCTCGCCATTTGTCTCCTAAGACATGAAGAGGAAATAAAATAAATTAACGTTGGGCTGAAGTCACTGAAGGGAACTAGCCTTATCAAGATCTAGTATTTTTACAGTCCTTGTAAACTCCTGAGCATATCAAAGATGGTGCTGGGGCCTCCCTGGTGGCGCAGCAGTTGAGCGCTGCACTGTGGAGCTGTCGGCAGCACACGATGCGAGTTCGACGCCCAGCCGGGGAGAATCCCACATGGTGCGGCAGACCTCTCCTGCTCGCCCGCTGCTCCCCTCAGCAGTGTATTTCTGATCTGCCTGTTCTGCTCCCCGCTCTGTCTCTGGTGAACCCTCTCGCCGCCCCACGCCTCTGGCCCGTACCGCAGCTGTATGTATAAATAAATAAATCTTTAAAAGAAAAAAATACGGCGCTGGCTGTGTCGGAAAGAACGTTCCCTGGGTAGGAATGAGTCCCCTGCCTGTGTTGGCTAGCGTGGCATGCGGGGGCTCCAGGCCGGCCCGGTTGCCGCTCTGCGCCTCGGCCTCCCCGCAAGCCCCTGCCCCGCCACCTCCCCTCCGGAGGCCCTGACAAGGTTGATGTTACTCCGCAGTGAAGCCTTTTCCCAAGACGGGTGTACGCTGTGCTTGAGGCAGTGCTGCTGCACACCAGACAGACGCTGTCCGGGGACGCGTAGCTCTGACCTGCACCGGAGAGCGGGGGCTGCTGTGCCCCCCGGTGCGTGTGTCCCCTTTATCGCGGCCCTCTGGAGCGGACCCGCAGCTCCTGTGAGCTGCGCCTGTCTGTGAAATGGGGAAGTGCTTGCAGTCGCGCAGGCCTGCGGCACGGGGGCGGTTATTACGCCATGCTGACTCAGTTCACGTCTGAAATACTAACGCTAAGTGCCGTGTCCTCTTCAGGTTCGGTTTGTTAGACCTTTGAGGTTTTTTTTTTCTTTGACCAACCAATTCTCCTTTCGCCTTGTGCCACAAGGGTGCCCAGCGAGTCAGCCCTGACACCCGCCCCCAGGGCCTCTCCACCCTGCACGGCCTGGCCCCGTGCGTCTGCCTCTCCTGCAGATGCCAGCTCAGGAGCCCCCGCTTCTGCATGGGTGATTGCAGACTACAGGGTCCCCCAAACTACCCTTTCTCACCCCCCAGGGGCAGTAATCTAACGCGCAGAGTCGGGATGGCAGTTCTCTGCTACTCCGGATTTCCTGTAAAGGACACAGCTGAGCTCGGGCAGCTGGGAGGGCCACACAGGGCCTGGCGTGGGGCGTCCCGGGGGTTTCCACGTGCGCACGGCTGCATCTGTCCTCGGCCATTGTTTGATTGCACTCCATTTCCAGCCCCTTCATCGGCCTGGAGGTCTGGGGGTGAAACCGGAAGGTCCCCCTGTCAGTGGCTGGCTTGCTCATTCTGAAGGAGCCCCTCAGCCTCATAATCATCTCTCATCACTCTGGACTTGCCATGAATTCAGGAGATTCAAGGGTTCGCAGTACAGTGGGCCAACACTGAATACCTGTCCCCCACCGCACCCCAGCTTTTTACTAGAGCAGCACAGATGCTGTGGTTGGGGACCATTTCTAGGGAAGGCAGGAGTGGAAGAAGGAATGTAGAATTTTTTCTGTCTGACAGTTGGTGTTGTTTTGGAGACACTTCTAAAATAATTCTACCGGGTGTAATTTCTTTAATGTATATCTTTTCTTTCTTTTTTTTTTAAGATTTATTTATTTTTTATTTATACATACAAGCTGGGGTACAGGCCAGAGGCGTGGGGCAGCGAGAGGGTTCACCAGAGACAGAGTGGGGAGCAGAACAGGCAGATCAGAAACACACTGCTGAGGGGAGCAGCGGGCGAGGCAGGAGAGGTCTGCCACACCATGTGGGATTCTCCCCGGCCGGGCGTCGAACTCGCGTCACTGCTGCCGACAGCTCCACAGCGCAGCGCTCAACCGCTGGGCCACCAGGGAGGCCCTAATGTATGTTTTCTGAGATGGAATTGGCTTCATTGTCCAAGAAAAATGTGTTCATAGTGTTTGCTGGGAATTTTAGGATGGGGGAGGTTTGAGTGCGTTGTCACAGGCCCCCTGTGTCCCTGGTCCCCTTGGTTCTCTCTCATCTGTCCTGTTTGATAGAATCCGGCGGGAGGGGGCAACACACTCGTGTATATAAGCACTGAATTTCTCGGTGTGTTTTCAGGGCATCTTTATTTTCTCAAGGTGCTTCACTTGGCTTTTTTCAAGAAAATAGGAGACTGAAAAATAAGAGGTTTGGGATTTCAGTTGTTTTTCCTAACCCCGAATGGTCACTAGGTGGCCTGCTGGGGTTGCATTTGAATTTGGCAGCTTATGGCTTCAAGAAGTAGGCTTTTGCTGCTGGTTTTAATCTCAAGTGATATTTTAAATACTGTCTGTAAATCTACTAAGCACTCTAGATTTACTAGTGCTATAAATTATTTAAAGGTTTGTTTTTTTCTGAAAGGGTGGTTTAGTGCACTAGCTGGCTTTTATACTGCACATAAAAACCAGACCGGGCCACTCTGTTCTAAAGCATTGTTTGGTGTTCACGCTGTGGACGCATGTTACTCAGATAATCGAAATGTAATAGTTACATAAAGACGTGAATGAGCTCCAGTGTTCGAATCTGTTGAGCAGATTTGGCTCAAGAAAAAAGAGCAGGAAATATTTAAAGGAAAAACTGGAAATGTGGAATTGTTTTGTTTTTGAACATGCTCAGAATTCTTAGGAAGCTCGAGAAGACAGGATCTGCTCTCTCCAGGTGCTGCTTGTTCTGCCGGCCCGGCTCCTGGGCACAGACAGTGTTTCCTGGAACAAAGGCGAGGACAGAGCCTCTGTGAGATTGTCCATCCTGCAAAGAGTGGAAGGTTTTGAGTGACTATGCTGCATTTCAGGCTCAGTGACTGTTTGAACCTTTGTTATGGGCAGATATCTCCAGACCTACTTCATTAGTGGGAGCGTGGGGGTTGCTCACTGAGGCAACTGAGGGGCACGTGTGGTGTCCTTCAAAGCCGGGAGACCATGGACCCTTCATCTGGAGGGGCTTCCGTGTGGAGCCCTGGTTGCCGGGCCTTGGCTGGTGAGCTCCTTCAGTTTTAAAGGAAATCCCCTGAAGGAAGGGTTTCATGGAGCTGGGAAGACGAGCCCATAGCTGGCTTCGGCTGGCTGTCTCTGGACATGCCCCTGCCGTCTGGCAGGGCGTCAGCTCACTGGCAGAGCCTTCCCATGCTGCACCCAGACAGCGCCTCACACTCTGAGGTGGTTTTACTCCTTTGGATGTTTAGTCGTGGCTTTGGAAGCTGAAAAGATGTGTCACTAGAATGTGCTCGAAGCTAGCAGGGTCTGCATTTTTAAAGCTCTTGTGTCCTCTTCTCCGTCCACACGGTCGACCCAGGTCTGGCTTCTCCTGAGCAGACACCCCTTTCCTCTTGAGTCATGCTCCGAGGTTTGTGTGAGTTCCAGAAATACGCACTTTATCTTTTTGAAGAGAAACACAGTAAAAGCCTCTTCAGGTTTGTTTTCATGTGGGTTAGGCATCAGAAGAATTGTATCTCTTAGACTGCGAGACTAAAATTCACTTGAAAATGCTGCTGGTCGCGAACGTCCGAGAGGGAAGTATTTTGTGAAATGCTTATAATGAAAAGAACATTTGGACTCAAAATAAGTAAAACATTTCCTTTTCTTAAAAAACAAAAAACGAGGCTGGCCCCGTGTTCGTGCCCATCGGGCGTCCCTGAGCACCCTCTCATCCTGGTGCGGTGGCGCTGTCACCGGCCGAATCATTCCAGCACAGTCGGCCGGCCTGGGGGGAGGGCACCAGGGAGGGCACCGCTGGCTTCTCTGACGCGTCTGCGGCGTCTGCACCAGCCGATCCCCCACGAGTGGGGCTGGGCGTCCCTGTGCTTCTCGCCCTCCCCCCGGCCCGGGAGGGGGCTGTGCTGGTGTCCTGTCTCCCTGATGACAGGGCGGCGCGGAGTGTCGGCTCACAGTCGGGTTCGCCGCCTGCACCTCTTTGGGACTGCTCTTTACAGGTGTCCAGCCCATTTTTAGTGGGTTTTCTTCCTGGGTTTTAAGAGAGCGTTGTAAATTTTAGATAACCGTCCTTGTTCAGGTATTTCGTTTCCACATTTTTTCGTCTCCACGGATTTGTAGGTGCCCTGCACTCGCCCGAGTTTGATGTGCCTGGCACCACCGAGAATTGATTCTTCTTTTCTGTGGGCTGCAGGCTCTTTGCCTAGGGCCTTCTTGTGTGTGGCGTGTTTTCACCCGAGGGTAAACCGGTTGACGTGAGCAGCAGAGCAGGGCGGGGCACACGGCCCTCAGAGCCCTCTTTGGTGCTGCTTTTTGGACATTTCCGCTCAAAATGTTGATTTTCTTCTTTAAGCTCCCCCTGGGAGGACTCTTTAAATTGCTGAATCAAATATCTAATTGTTCTTCTGTTGTTGTATAGGATATTGTACCTGTGGATGCGTCTTATGAAGTGAAAGAACTGTATGTGCCAGAAAATAAACTTCATTTGGCAAAAACAGATGCAGAAACTTTACCAGCATTGAAAATTAATAAAGTAAGTGCTTTGCTGCTTATTATACCAAGGGATTTAGCCTGACACAGTCATTATTCTGGAAAATTCAGGATTGTCTAGCTGGCTTTGGGGGAAGTTGTAGTGGATACTCCAATAGCCACGGATGGGAAGTAGGTTTACTTTGTGAAACCATAGTCCCAAATTACCATGACTTTGATTAACTTGGTATTTATTTTGGAATATCAAAGGATAAAATTTTGTAAGATTTTCAGGCTTATTGGAAAGAACGGGTTCTAGAAGGTTAAAAAATCCTTTATCTAAAAATTCCAATGAACAGTTTTTCCCTTCAGCCATGTTCCTGAATCCCCTACCCAAGCCTCTGACTCTTATGTCCTTAAGATTTCTATTGTGCAGCTTAACTCTTGTTATACTATTAGTGTTTTTCCCAACACAAGAAACTAAGTTAAATTAAATATGATGACGATGGAAACTATAATTTATCATTTTCAAATCTTAGAGAATTTTAGCTTGTATCATTTAGGCATGCTTTAAAGTGCAGGCATTAAAGATTAAGACCCTGGGCCAGGAGTTAATTTCTCAGCCTTTCTTCTAGTGGAGTAAAACCCCAGAACACCCAGGGAAATGCCAAGTCTGAAAGGAAGGAGAAAGCGCAACCCAGACGCCGCTAGGCTTGGAGAAAGACTTTATCTCCGAGTAGTTATTCAGGTCTCCCTAAGAGTAGGTGTTTGATGTGCCTTGAGTGACAGGGTCTCTGACCAGAAGCCAGGACGTGCTGGGGGGGTCAGAGGGGGTGAGTCCGAGAGCAGAGTCACCCGGGAGCTGGCATCCGATGAACAGACACGCATGCATCTCCGTTCTCTCTCACACACGCACACTAACATGGTGATATGCACACTCACACACACATGCACATAAACATTCACATGTGCACACGCCTGTGTATATATACACGTAAAGCACACACACAGTTGTGTGCATGCTTACACGCTTCTATACCTGCACACACACACTGAGAAGAAATGATCCGAATCTCTGATTTCGGATCCCCACTGGTTTCGGAGATGCCATCCTTACTAACAGTGCTTAGAAACCTGTTACTCTCATTTATTAGGAGAGGTGCTTATTTTTCATAGTGCCCCTCGTCTGTATTAGATTTAATCTATACTCACTCTTGTTTCCATTTCCTTCAAACTAAACTCCCTTCTGAGGGTATTGCTGCCTTTGCTGGTAAGCGTGTGACATGGGACATTAGCCTCACGCGTGTCCTCCGCAGGTGGACATGCAGTGGGTGCAGGTGCTGGCGGAAGGCTGGGCCACCCCGCTGAACGGCTTCATGAGGGAGAGGGAGTACCTGCAGTGCCTGCACTTCGACTGCCTTCTGGACGGTAAGACACGGGCTGTGCCGGGCAGTCCCGCCGGCAGGGACTGGTCATCAAAGGATTGGTGACATTTTTTTTAAAGATTTATTTATGCATACAAGAACTGGGGTGTAGGCCAGAAGTGCAGGGGGTGAGAGGATTCACAGAGACAGAGTGGGGAGCAGAACAGGAGGATCTACTGAAGTACACTGCTGAGGGGAGCAGCGGGGAGACAGGAGAGATCTGCTGCGCCCTGCGGGTCAGCTCCCTGGCCGGGGAGGGAACTCAGGCAGCAGTGGTGATAGTGCTGAGAATCAATCCACAGGCCGCGGTGACATCTTAGTGGTGGTAACGTGAGGACTATGACGCATCCATGCGGAGCACTTAAATGAACCTGAGGGCTTTTCTCCGTGTTTGGTTTTCCTGGTTGTGATGTATTGCAGAGGGAGCAGGGAAACCTGGGATTAGGGAGCAGGGAAACCTGGGATTAGGCTGGAAACGGATTCGAAAAGCAGGAGCTCCTACGCCAGGCCCACGTCACCCCCTGGGTAGCCTCTCCCCCACAGTGCATGCTTACAGTGAATTTTGCTTGAGCAAAATTATTTGCTTCTAATAAGTTGGGGAGTGTAAATTGAAGAGTCCTGAAATAAGTTCAAAAGGTGACTTCCTGGTCTTTCAAAATATTAAAGAAGTGCCAAAGAAATTGATGTTCTGTGCATTGTAAGGACAAACCTGCTACCTTCAGCTGTATACTATTGGTAAGATAAATCTACTACAGCAAAGAAAATAATTTTGGCGCAGAGCCTGATTAAATTCCTACTGCTTTCTTCCACATTACAACTTCCTGGAGCAGTGAAAAGACATTGGAAAATGTAGTTTCTGATGATTCTTCTCTAGAAAGTGTTAAGCAAGTAAGGATGAAAGGTGCTTTTTGATTTTCATCTTTGGGACGACCGTCTTTGTGGCCTCCTCAAGAATGATTGGGTCTTGGGCTTGATGCAAATCCACCTGTTACCTTTTTGCACTGTACCTAGTGGTGGTGATTTTCAAGCAGCCAGGCCGTTATCATGGATTCTGTTGCTGCCCTTTGTCAAGGGAAGATATGCTGTAGTTTCCAATCAGAGAGGTTTCCGTGGACTCATAATGAAGTCCCGCTGAGGTGCCCCCTCTTTCTCCCCGGCGCACAGTGAGCGCACAGCAGCTCAGAGCCGGACAGGATGGACACCGCACGTACCGTGGGTCTCACTGGGACTCACTGGCTTAGGTGGCGCCTCTGACGACCGCTTGTTTCTCAGTCGGTGACCACTGACTGGTTCATTCTGGTTAAACACCGAGACACAGACGCATCTCGCTGCTGTCCTCCCTGGCTCCGGGGTGGCCAGCTGTTTCAGGTGCATTTGCCACCCAGAATGCTGTCATGAGTGAGGGTTTCGATTTTTCCCGAAAGGGCCCTGAAATATGGTTCTGTGTGTTACATCGTGGGGGGGGCAGTCTGCCCTGGGGGTGTCGGCCCTGAGCCAGCCAGCCTCGTCAGACAGCGCTTTCACTCCATTCTCGGACACCAGGTGCCCCCCCAGACAGCTCCCGAATTGTTGTGGGGGTTTTGCTGCCCACGCTGTGGATACTCTGAATTTTTGCTCTTTTTTAGTTGCTGATTTTCTCCCGATTTTTTGTGCCCGGCACTATTCCCACCTGGACCCCGGGCACCTCCGTCTCTGCACATTTGAAACGCGTCAGAGGGGAGAGCCGGAGACGCGGCGTGCTGAGCAATGCGCGTTCTGTGCTCTGTGCTCTCTGTGCCTTGCAGGGGGCGTCATTAACCTGTCTGTGCCCATCGTGCTGACGGCCACCCACGAAGACAAGGACAGGCTGGACGGCTGCACAGCCTTCGCCCTGATGTACGAGGGCCGCCGCGTCGCCATTCTCCGCAACCCAGAGTTCTTCGAGCACCGGAAGGAGGAGCGCTGCGCCCGGCAGTGGGGAACAGCCTGCAAGAACCACCCGTACATCAAGGTCCTCACGAAACCTGCCTGCTTTCTGTCCTAACTGGCCAGTCGTGTTCACTCTGAAATGAGGGGGTTCCCGGCCTATCAACCTTCCCCTTGGGATTGTTGGTATTTTGCAGAGTTAAGACAGGATCTTCTGTTAGTGGTCAGCATAGTAACTTGTCCTTTTGGTCCAGAGAAATATTTGTTCAACAGATAGACTTTTTTTGTCGTTCCTGCAATATTTTATTTATTTATTGTTTTTTATTTTTTTTAAGATTTATTTTTATTTATGCATACAAGCTGGGGTACAGGACAGAGGCATGGGGCGGTGAGAGGATTCACCAGAGACAGAGTGGGGAGCGCATTGGCAGATGGACAGAAATACACTGCTGAGGGGAGCAGTGGGCGAGGCAGGAGAGGTCTGCCGCGCCATGTGGGATTCTCCCTGGCCAGGCGTCAAACTCGTGTCACCACTGCCGACAGATCCACAGCACAGAGCTTAACCGCTGCGCCACCAGGGAGGCCCAATATTTTATTTTTTTATATTAAATATTTTATTGTATTTATTTTAAATTCTTTTTATCCAGTAACATTGGTTGACAATACCTTATGTTTTAAGGGTGCAGGTTCCCACTTTGTCAAATGTGCAGTGTCACACCACACAATGTTTTTTAAGCAAATGTTTTTTAAGTATCTACAGAGGGCCAGGGGCTGGTGCTGGCATGTGGGGCAGTGTGCACATAGTCTTGTCTTTCTGTTTGCTTTTTTCCTCCTAAATTCCACAAGTGAACAAAATCATTCTTGTCTTTCTCCTTCTGATTTTTGAGCATAGTCCACTCCAGTTCCATCCGTGTTGTTACAAATGGCGACATTTTTATCTTTTTTTTAACGACTGAGTAATATTCCACCTGTGCTTCCTGAAACTTTAGCTGGAGTCTCTGTAGCGTCCCAAACCCCTCTGCTCCCACTGGCCCACCAGCCCTCTTGCTCTCAAGCCTGGATGGACTCGCAGTCCACTTCCAGAGTTGCCAGAGAAGGTCTTTTAAAAACAAAAATTTGAGGACATCACTGTACCCTTTCAACCTCCAGGGACTGCTTAGTGTGATTAAAGTAAACCCACCCATATGCATGCCTGGCTCTCGAGACCTTCTTGCTCTCCCTCTGCCCTCACATTCTAGCCACGCTGAATTTCCTTCTGCCTCTGAGAGACAAAACCTGATTTCTGCTCTTGCTGTCCCTCCACCTGAAATGCTGTCCCTGAATGACTGGATCCCTCTCATCCATTCAGGTCAATGTCACTGTCTTCTGAGAGGCCCCTCCTGACCCGTTTTAACGAAATGCCCTCTCCCTGAGTCCTGGACACCGTGTCCAGCACCCTGCTCTTTGTGACATTCCTCAGCAGCTGATTGTTCTCTGGTTTCTCGGGTCTCCCCCATGAGAACAGAAGTTCCATCTCACCCAGTTCTTGCGCCCCTTGCTCTACCGCGGCATCCTGCAAGGCCCTGCACCTGAGTCACGTGGTGAGCCTGTGAGAGGGGAGGGCTCAGCCTCCGGCGCAGTGTCAGCAGCAGCTGAGCTCGCACGGCCCTGGGGACTGGCGTCCCCTCCTCTCAGAGACTGGGAAAGGAGATGAGTGAGGAGTGCGTGGTGTGGCGGTCGAGGAGGTGCGCTTTTGTCCCGTCAGTCATCGTTCCTTTGCTCACAGGCTCAGCACTGGGGAACGTGGCAGGCAGGACGCAGGGTCACAGGTGTTTCTGGCAGTGTAGGCAGAGCAGCTGTGGAAAGGGTGGTTTTGTTGCTGAAGAGCCCTAATTATTCAGGTTGGCGGGGCTCCATATGTCTGTGTGCATCTGTCACTAGTCCTGAGACGCTGTGCTGTGCCGTGGTTCTGTGGACCCTCCGATCCGACTTGATGCATGAACATTACCACTGGCCTGAGAGGAGTGTGTGTGCACTTGCACGCAGCTTGTGTGAGAGCGCTGTCCTTTACTTATTTCCACTTGCTTCAAAAAAATCATTTTCTTAACCACAGGAAACAAACTGGCAAAATGACTCTTAGACTTCGTGAAAAATGTGGTTACCAGAAAGAGGGGGGCGGGGGAAGCTGACAGGGCCTGAGCCTGGAGCTCTGGTGGAGGGTGAGTGATGCATGTGCTCGTGGAGGGGTGTGTAGTTGTGCCCCCAAATTATATGGTTATGTTAGTGATTGGCATATCAGTAAAACTTGAGGAGTAAAAAGTTTTTTTAATTTATACTTTGAAAAAAAATAAGATTTTCTTTTTCTTCCCTTTAGATGGTCATGGAGCAGGGAGACTGGCTGATCGGGGGGGATCTTCAAGTCTTGGACCGAATCTATTGGAATGATGGTCTCGACCAGTACCGTCTCACTCCTGCCGAGCTGAAGCAGAAATTTAAAGACATGAATGCCGGTAAGAGGGAGCGGATTATCTCGTGTGGACTTGGCGTATCTCCTTGATGGAAAAAGCTGTAGAAGCTTTGTTCTAGCGCTGACTAAAACATAAGACAGGGCCTCCCTGGTGGCACAGCAGTTAAGCGCTGCGCTGTGGAGCTGTCGGCAGCGGCGACACAAGTTCAGTGCCCGGCCAGGGAGCGTCCTACATGGTGCGGCAGACCTCTCCTGCCTCACCCGCTGCTCCCCTCAGCAGTGTATTTCCATCAATCTGCCTGTTCTGCTCCCCACTATGTCTCTGGTGAACCCTCTCGCCACCCCTCACCTCTGGCCTGTACCCCAGCTTGTATGCATAAATAAATAAATCTTAAAAAAAAACCACAACATAAGACAGACTGTTGAGTCGAGGTGATTGGAGCAGTGGAATGGGGAAGGCAAGTCGGCTAATTTGACCTGGGTGCTTCCGCTCTGTCGCTGTTCCTAGGCTCACGGCATCATGTAAACTTTGGAAGGTGGATGCTGACAGCAAGTTGACCTTTTGTTGATTAGGAACTGACACGTTTTGCACCGTGTGTGAGAGAGTGTGAGAGAAGTTATTTGGCTAGTTCAGTCAGTGTGCTCGTATCTCTTATCCGAGGGGAATGTAAGTGCAGAAATTATAGAAACCAGAACTTCATCATATTTCCTAGCTGTCCAGGAGTGTGGGCCGTGCGTCTTCCTCGGCCAGAATGCCAGGGGCTGAGGGCCCATCAGTAAAACGGGAGCTCGTAGTGTTGTCAGTGGAGACAGTGAACAGAGAACAGAGGTCGTTGAAGAATAGGCTAGTCATGGCTTCAGATTTCTGAACTGGGGAGAAACGCAGCAGGAAGAGACGAGAGCCGCAGGTGCCGGTCTGTGGGGTCCCCAGGGCAGGGCGTTGACGTCAGACCTGCAGTTAGTGGGACCGCATGGAGGTCAGTATGATGAGGGCGCATGGGTGCCCATGCCTCGTCCCGTAGCAAATTCGAGTTGTCACGTCATGTTGGGGAAGCTTTTTGGAGATCTGAAGAGCAGGGTCACTGTGCACGGTGTCGCTCATGAATTCCCAGCCCCGCAGAGCTGGGCCTGAGCACTGGCCAGGCCCCGCGCTGCTCTTTAAATTTTCCGTGTCGGAGTCGGTTAGATAGGGTTGAGAAAAGTGAGGCGAATGTGGTTGCTTTTTCAGGAAACAAGCGGCCACCAGACCTCCTGGGTCCCCCTTCTGGGTTCCAAGTGCATCTCCAGGCATCTCCGTCAGGACCACCCTTTCTCAGCGCGTTCAGCTGTGAGGCCCAGAGCCTGTATCCCTTCTGCGCCCCGGGGATGTGCGGAGCTGATCCCTTCTGAGTTTCTCATCCGAGCCCGGGGTGCAACCATCTGTGTGGAAGACCACAGGCCTTTCAGGGCTACCTAACACGCTTGCTTGGGCCTTTTCTTTGCAGCCAGAAGCATCTGATAACTTAGTGTGTGGCGATTTCTCCGTTTCTGAGGAGAACGGGCACGCTCAGTGGAGGGCTTGCTGAGATCACCTCATTTACTTTCATTTTTTGCCAAATATTGAATTCATAGCTGGAATTCCTGCCAGTAAATTAGTTGTTGGCATGGCTGAGGGGTCTTATCAGGGAATCAATCATAATTGGCGCCTTGCACATTACATCTGTTTTATCCTCTCCTGTACCAGGCAAACATTTTTTTGCCATTGGGATAGTTTGTTGCATAATGAGTGATGGGGACTTTGTTTAAAGTAGCCAAGAGCCAGTTATTAGCCTTAAACCAGACAACAAAAACCCTGGGGAATTGTTTTGTTTACTTTTCCATTTTAGATCAAGGCAAATAGATAGCAGACCGGGGGTTACTTTGTAGCTCTTGTTTACTCTTTTAGGAAGTCCTAGTAATAAGCCATCTGAGGCTGTGTGCATGACTAGGAGAGAAAACTGGGAATGTTCATTTTTTTCCCTGTTACCTGCAGTTTTTTATTTTTTTAGATTGATTTATTTATACATACAAGCTGGGGTACAGGCCAGAGGTGTGGGGCGGTGAGAGGGTTCACCAGGGACAGAGTGGGGAGCAGAACAGGCAGATCAGAAATACCCTGCTGAGGGGAGCAGCGGGCGAGGCAGGAGAGGTCTGCCGCACCATGTGGGATTCTCCCCGGCCCGGCGTCGAACTCGCATCGCTGCTGCTGACAGCTCCACAGCGCAGCGCTCAACTGCTGCGCCACCAGGAGGCCCCACCTGCAGTTTTTTATTACCTCTCCTTCCTCCATCCCTCATCTCAGAAGAACGCTGGTCTCCCCATGGGGGCTGTTATACTGTGCACAGTAATCTGAACAGTTTTCCTCTTCTAGAACATTCTGTACCTGGCAGGGTTGGAGGTCTTTATGATCTGCTTCCAGGTGGCAGGTTCTTTGAGCCACTGACTGTTCCCCTGGAAATATGAAGGAATTGTACTTAAGCCAAGTGGGAGTCCGTGTTTATGACACAGAGAAAGTTGGTGTCCTGGCAGGTCACGGGGGTGAAGTTGACGGCTTCTTTCAAGCCAGTACGTGACAGCACAATGGCCAGTAAATCTGAGAACTTTGTGGAGCTGTTGAACTACAAATGCTCATTTGTACACATGGAGTGTGAGACGGATACTTTAGGCAGACTGAGGAGGGCGTGTGGCAGGGAGCTTGTCCACAGAGGCCCCAGGCTTTCAGTGGCCGTGCCCTGGGGATGCCCGTCTGATGTGTGCGCCACCATCAGTCAGGTCAGGGTGCCCTCAGATGAGACCTTGAGCATAGATCAACACGGAAGTGTGAACAGGGACCCCAGCGGACTATGAGGCATCCAGGGTCTAAATGTAGGTGGCTTCCTCCTCTGGCAAGGGGGCTCGGAGGACACGGCTTTTGAAGCTGGCCGAGTGGGGTGCTGGGCAGAGCTGGTTGTAGGCCGTTGGCACAGCCGCGGCACAGCGCTGAAGCACATGCTCCCGGGGCCAGAGCTGCGCCAGCCTTCCTCGCTCTGCCTCTGGCGCCTGCTAAGGTCTCCCCTCGCCGAGGCGGGGGGCAGCACCGCCCCAAACCCCCCCCCCCCACGGGCCTCCACTCGCACGGGCATGCACAGGCGCAGACAGACACGCCCAGACATGCATCTGGACACGGGGACACATGCACATGTCACACACATGTGCACACATAAAACACAAACGGACACGCACACCCATGTACACACGTGCACGCGCGACAGAGATCTGTCATGGGAAGGGAGAAGCAACAACGCAGAGGCCCGTTGGGAAAAAGCTTCATGCTCGTTGTGGTTAGTCAAAGGTGTTTTGGACGTGACCATGAGCTGTTCCCTGCTTTGGGGTGACAGGAAGTGTCAGGAAGTGTAGCGGCTGTGTTCAGCTCTGTTCAAGTGGTCTCCATCTCTTTTATTTTTTCCTCCTAAACATTGTAAGCAAAAGACAGACCAGTGATTTATGACATCCAGGCAGGGGAGTGAGTTCAGACTCTTTCTTCATTCCAGCTCTTAAAAAAATTCCACCAAAAAACGCCCCCCCCCCCCCCACACTCGCCACTCCTTGACTATCCGCAGAATGTTGTCAAGCTACTACTGTGTTGACTTAGGAAAAATGAGGAATTCCTGTTCTTACAGCTTTGGGGTAGTTTGAGGGCAGACATCAAGTCTTGGGCAGGGGTAGGGAGAGGAGAGGTTTCAATGACTGCTGCAGGTAGGGGCTTCTACAAGAGGGGCAGGAAAAAATGGACAAATGATCAAAAGGTTTTTGGATTTCTGAGTGGAACTGATAGTAAGGAAATAATTCTACCTGGAACAAATTTTGGCAGTGAAGTCCTTTATAGGACTGCCAGTATGACCTTTTAATAAGTTACTAGCTTACTAGCTTGCTCTGTTAAATCTCCAGTGTGCAGTTGATGAATTCTTTTGGAAAGAAGATCTAGATAGATGAATTATTAGAGCTGGTGAATATATGTATTTACTTTTTGTTTCCTAGCTGCACGTCTTGTCATGTAAGTGTGCTCAATGGTGATTTACAGAGTCAGATTTGACTGACCTGGTTGAAGTCTGGAATGTAGTCATCACCCCCGGACATGCATTCCCCAGGGTCTCATTCCAAGATGGGCGCCTGTTCCTGATTACCACCCCTTTGTCCTGGACACCCACTGGGAGTATGGGTTCACCTGGCAGTGGCCCTTGACCCACAGCCAAACATTGGGTTCAGTTCCTGCTGGGAACTTTCAGAATAGGATTTTAGCATTTGCACTTGTTGCTTCTCAAAGGTGCATACCTGAAACTTACATAATGTCACAGTGCAATGTCACGATGCAATGTTCCTGCAATGCAAAAACAGAAAGCAGGGCCTCCCTGGTGGCGCAGCAGTTA
>PVIJ01015015.1:16705-38329 GCA_004024925.1 Scalopus aquaticus
AGAAAGCAAAATCAAAGCAAACAGAATGACAGTCTTCAGGAACTTAGGTTTATTGAGTGACTCCGGTGCATACCTTGGGGTTGTTTTATCTTCATAACAATAGCCTTGGTATCATCCCCCTTTCAGGGAAGTAGAAAGTCAAATTCAGTCGTTAATACCCTCCATGGCTAACACTGCTAGTTCCGGGTCCTGAACTCATTCTTACTCTGTCCCAAAGCAGTGTTTTTTCTGCTCTCCTACACCTGTCTCCTCCTTTAAGCTGTCTGGGAAAGGTCAAACCTCACTACTAAGTCCAGACACTCCAAAGTGAATACCCATGTACCTCTGACGCAGCTGACTCTTGGCTCATCTTTTACTGTCTGCCCCCACCCTCAACTGCACCCCTGCATTTATTCTGAGGCAGATTTCCAGCCCTGTGCTGTTTCATCAAAAGCTTTATTTTTGTCCGTTCAAGATAAGGACTTAAAAAGCACAACCCTGATATCTCTGTTGCAGTGTCTTAGTCTCTCAATATCCAGTACCTGTTCAAATTTCTAATCTCATAGTAGTCATGTCTGTTTTAAAAATTGTGTGAATCAGGATCTAAATAAGACATGTGTCTCTTTATTTCACTATTAAACTATTTTGAAGTAATTTATAATGTACAGGAAAATGACAAGAATCACACCAAAAACACTAGTACATTCCGCCAGGTTCTGCAGTTACTGGTGTGTCCCTTCCGTGCTTTCTCGTTCTCTTCGAAGCTGTAGACCTGAAGTGCATTTTCTAAAAATGAGGGCAGTCTCCTCTGACCAGTGTGCCCACTGAACTCAGGAAACCAGCTGTGGGGTCCGGCAGTCGGGGTCCTGGGCTCTGCTCACGTCACACCATTGCCCAGCAGCCTCCCGGAAGGCAACTCAGAAGCAGCGCTGAAGGCGTCTCTCTGCCCCCGCCCCTTCCTGGTTCCCACGCTCTGTTCTGTGTCTTTAGTCTGTCTCTGGCTGGTCTCTGTTGGGACTTTTGTCAGTGGAACATTCCTGAAGGGCACATTTTTTTTTTAAGTGCTTTGTTGTTCATTTACGTGTCCGTGTGCCTTTGGGGCGACACTGGACTCCTCCACATGTGCACAGGCTTCACTCACTTGCCACCAAACCTTGCGCGTCAACACCCCAGCCCCTCCTCTGCCCTCCCCTCTCCCCGTCCTCTCTCAGGCAGTCCGTGTGTTCCCCTAGGCCGAGGAGTCGTCGGTAGCGTGTTACAGCATGTGCTTTTGCGTATTTGTATTCCGCAGGTAAGTGGAGGCACAGGACACCTGTCTTCACTGACCAACAGTCCCGGGCCTGGTCAGTACTTGGGTGGGTGTAGATAAATAACTTTTTTTTTTTTAAGATTTATTTATTTATACATACAAGCTGGGGTACAGGCCAGAGGCGTGGGGCGGCGAGAGGGTTCACCAGAGACAGAGCGGGGAGCAGAACAGGCAGATCAGAAATACACTGCTGAGGGGAGCAGCGGGCGAGGCAGGAGAGGTCTGCCGCGCCATGTGGGATTCTCCCCGGCCGGGCGTCGAACTTGCGTCGCCGCTGCCAACAGCTGCACAGCGCAGCGCTTAACCGCTGCACCACCAGGGAGGCCCCCATGTCGGGTTTTTAAAGTGAAAATGCAGCAGCATCTAGGCAGGACGCATTTTCACCAGTTTCTGTCTGGCTGTGATGTTGCATGTTTTCTGGCTCTAACCTCAGGCTTCAAGCGATGTCTGGCCTTCGGAAGGCCGTCCCTTAGAAGCGCTGTTCTCAACTCTTGAAATTCTCTTTTCAGATGCTGTCTTTGCATTTCAGTTACGCAACCCAGTGCACAACGGGCATGCCCTGTTAATGCAGGACACCCACAAGCAGCTTCTGGAGCGGGGCTACAGGCGCCCCGTGCTCCTCCTCCACCCTCTCGGGGGCTGGACGAAGGATGACGACGTTCCTCTGATGTGGCGGATGAGGCAGCACGCCGCGGTGCTGGAGGAGGGCGTCCTGAATCCCGAAAACACAGTCGTGGCCATCTTCCCGTCTCCCATGATGTACGCCGGGCCCACTGAGGTAGGCTGCGGCTGCGTTTTCACTGCGGCAGCGTTGACGTGCTCTTGTGCGGGGGTCGAGGGGATGTCCTCCCCTCACCCCTCTAGCTTCCCTCATGGTTGAGAAAGCAAAACAGCGCCCGGCAGGTTAGTCGGAGAAAAAGGCCAGTTACCGATGTAAAGGGCGTCCACGCGAGAGTTCGGGGTTTTCGGTGGGCAGACAAGGTCCCAAGCCGTCCCTGCAGGCGAGGCTGGGTGGGCTTGGCGTGGCCTGGTGGGGGCTTTGCTCTCGAGACCGCAGCTCACACCCGGCTTCTCCCCTCAGTCCCTCTTCCCCGGGGCATGCGGACTTGCTGCTTCTGAAACTTGGAAGTGCCAAAGGCATTTCAGTCGGAGGGAAAGCATGGTGTCTCGGAAACATGCCTCGCAGCGCGCTCTTCCTCTGTGCTTTCGTGAAGGACTAGAGCTGAGAGAGCAGGGAATTAGATTTAATGTTACGGTGGGGGGGGGGGTTCTGGGTTCTAGTTAGTGGTCAGAGGGTATTTTGAGACCTTTTTATAACTCTCTTTGAACATGGCTTAGTAAGGGTTTTGCTTCAAGGTAGAGTAGGATTTAAAAAAATACTTGTTGAATGAGGGAGAGAGTAAATCAATGACTGACGTAAGAACCAGTGTGTGGCAGCTCCCGGCCGGCCCTTCTTGGGTCTCCGAGATACAGAACGGAACGTGTGTTAGTACCGTGTCCCTCTTCGTCCCTGCCTGAAGGGTGACAAATATATTGGGATTTCTCTGGTAGGCAAACCCTTTTAAGAAGGATCCGAATAATTTCCTGGTATACTCCCTGAGACGTCTTCCTCCAAAGAGAGTTTAAAAGGAAACCCAGGTGTGTTTGTCCCTTGGCTTCCATCTGAGTGTTTAGCCGGAGCTTAGCTGTGGGGTTGTTTGCGACACTGACCTCTTTATGCCAGGAAAACAGAGAATGACAAAAAGCTGAAGATTAGAAACTATATTCGACGTCAGTGTTCACAGATGTTCCTCTCTCATTACGTAACATCAGAGTAAGTGGCCACTGTGCTTTGGAAACAGGCTGGACCTAAACTCTCAGAGTCCCCGGCAGCCGAGCGAGCAGGGTGGCACCAGGGGCCCCCCTTGGAGTGGGGTCACCAGTGCCTGGGTTTCAGACTTGCTTTTGTTCGTCGTGGCCTGGACTTGGGGTCGTGGTCTTCTGTTTAGTCTGCGTTCTTCCCCGCTGTGATCTCATGTTGCCTGCACTGTGACATCGGTGACAGCTGCCATATTTCCCATGAGGAGTCACCAGGATAACTGTTAAGTCGCTTTGGTCCTGCCAGTACAGAGCCATTTAATGTCAGCTTCCTCAGAGCTCGGTAGCAAACTGTTCGTCTGCGCGTTCTCAGTGCTCCTGGGATTCTGCCCTGTGTCGGGGAGCTGGCCCATCTGTGAAAGAAACCCTGGAGTTCCCATTACGGCAGAAAGCCCCGACACCCACTCCCTCACAGGCCGCGCGAGAGCCTGCCTCCCCGGCTCGGTGTCCTGTGGTGTTCAGCAATTCAGGGAGAACAGGAAAATAAGCCGTGTAGACAGTGAACGAAAACCACTGTTTCTGGGCGCTTGGCCTGTCTGTCGCATGCTGAACAGACTCTCAGGGCTCGCATCCTAGAACGTCATCCCCAGAGCTGCTCATGAGGTCGGTTTTAGTCCCTCTTTCCAGGTGAGGTTACTGAAGCTCCAGGAGGCCCGGTAACTTCATCGTGGTCTGGTGGAGGAAGCCAGCCTGGGCGGCCCGTAGTTCACGTGGTGACAGCGGGTCTGATCCAGGAGCTGTTGCCCCCGGGAAAGAGACAGCCTAGAGCTTGGTTCTGAACACAGCCCGTGGATGTGTGGAGAGGAGGAGCATGGTGGGGGGACGGGTGCGGGGGGAGACCTACAGGAGGGACTGCCAGACTCCCGGGAGGGGGTGACCCTGGTGACACAGACCTAGCAGGTTCTTGCTGAAGCAGCCACTGGGGCAGTGGGGGGTGAGGAATCTGAGCCCACATCAGGGGTGAGCGCCTGCGAAACTGACTCAGCAGTTTGGTTGTTTTTTTGCATTTATTTATTTATTTATGCATACAAGAACAGGGGTGCAGGCCAGAGGTGCAGGGGGTGAGAGGATTCACCAGAGACAGAGTGGGGAGCAGAACAGGCAGATCGACTGAAATACACTGCTGAGGGGAGCAGTGGGCGAGGCAGGAGAGGTCTGCTGCACCCTGTGGGAAGCTCCCTGGCCAGGGATTGAACTCAGGCCGCAGCAGCTGCTGACAGCTTCACAGTGCTGAGACTCAACCTCTTGAGCCACCAGGGAGGCCCCAACTCAGCAAAGCTTTTACTACGGCTGGTGGTGCAGGCCCTACAGGGGTGACCGGAGCCCGCCTAGAGTCAGGTCAAGCAGAGGGATCCTGGCTGGGTCTTAAGGTCAGCAAGCCTGACAGTACGTGCCTGCTCTTCCCACAAGGACTGGTGGCTGCCTGCAGGCCTCCGGGGCCTTCTGCTGTGGGAGGACCAGGGAATGCCGGTAAGTGCTCTGGGTGCCTATGCCGGTTTCTAGAATGGTATAAAGAACATCACAGTGGGCCTCCCCGGTGGCGCAGCGCTTGAGCGCTGCGCTGTGGAGCTGTCGGCAGCGGCGATGCGAGTTCGACGCCCGGCCAGGGAGAATCCCACATGGTGGGGCAGACTTCTCCTGCCTCACCCGCTGCTCCCCTCAGCAGTGTGTTTCTGATCTGCCTGTTCTGCTCCCCACTCTGTCTCTGGTGAACCCTCTCGCCGCCCCATGCCTCTGGCCTGTACCCCAGCTTGTATGTAAAAAAAAATAAAAATAAAAAAAAAAAAAACAGAACATCACAGTTACATGGGCCTGTAGCTCCCCGTCTAGAGGGTCAACGCTCAGCTAAGGGTGTGGTTCTCAACAGAAAGTGGTGCTGCAGGGATCCAAGCAAATGGTAGTATCTCACTTCCGAGCCTTTAAAGAACCAGCTTGGAAGTTCTAGTGCCGATCTTCTGCCTTTAAGCCTTTGGTGTTTTGGTGCTCGTGGCCTGGTAGGGTCAAGCCCGTCAGACTGAGGGAGTATGAAAATGATCCTGCATCTCTTTCTCCAGCGCCTCACTGTGTGTTTGGCTTATTTGCAAATCTTCAGTCAAGATTCTTTTGTAATTAGAAAAACGTTCATTTTTTAGCTTTTCCAGTGACATCAGGAAAAAGTCTGCCAGTGACGCTTATTTGCCAACTAATAATAATAAAAAGAAAACGATGACTCTCCCTTTAATCATCTTCCGGAGGTCATTTAGAAGGCATTGGTACCAGATTGTTTCCCTTGACACATGTTCACTTATCAACAGGATGTCCCTGATTTCCCAGCCCATAAAGATGTTATGGCTTGATTCCTAAATTCCATTTTCGGAATGGGGTGGGGGTGTAGGGAGACATGTGGAAGGAAGGCTACTTTTCTAATGGCAAAAAGGAGTTTTATCTGCACATTTTCATTTTCGTGAGGTTTCTGTTGAGTGTAGGAAAGTGTCTCTGTCCCAGCTCACTCAATACTGAATCCATTTCTGTAAAGGACAATGCAGGCTTTCTCAGGCCCCTTTGGGAGCAGAGCTGGACGTCAGATGTAACTTGGAGTGTGGGTGTGTGCAAATACCCAGCTGTGTCCTGGCTTTCAGGTCATTGAAGGAGAATTAGCGTTGAATTTTGAAGAAAACATGTTGCTGGAGGTAGGGATTTTCCTCTGCTGTGGGAATTACCCACACGCGGTAGCGGAACTGACTCTGGGTCGGGGGACAGATGCTCTGAAGCAGGACGCAGGAACATGTTGCCACTGTGTTCCTTGAGTTAGCCCAGGCTTCCTACCACCTTCCGGGGAGTAAATCCTGCCACGGTGTCAACCTGTTCCTCCCTGTAAACACTCAAGAGCCCTGCCAGCTAAGGGGACATGACTTGTTGAGATCTGGGACTAAGTAGGAGTCAGAACCCCCAAGCCTTAATTGTACCTTTCACCCTCTCTGGGGCCTTTCATAAGATAGTCTTCAACTCATTTATTTTATTCATGTTTGAGTGATGTGGTGTAGTTCAGTCTTTTGGGGGACCCTGTACTGTGAAATATATTTAAGTGGTGTGAGGTAGGGACCCTGTGAACCAGATGAGGTAAAATTACAGCTACGTTTAAGAAATAAGTTTTCTTTTTTAAAAGTTGATCTTAAAGTTGATTTAAATGTATTTAAATTTTAAATAAATAGGGCCTCCCAGTGGCGCAGCAGTTAAGCGCTGCGCTGTGGAGCTGTTGGCAGCAGCGACGCGAGTTCGACGCCCGGCGGGGAGAATCCCACATGGTGCGGCAGACCTCTTCTGCCTTGCCCACTGCTCCCCTCAGCAGTGTATTTATAATCTGCCTGTTCTGCTCCCCACTCTGTTTCTGGTGAACCCTCTTGCCACCCCACGCCTCTGGCCTGTACCCCAACTTGTATGCATAAATAAAAAATCTTTTAAAAAAAATTTAAATTTTAAATAAATATTTAATATTGTTGGGAAATGTGGACCCCAAGTTTCCCACCACTTACACTGAGGAACTAAAGCAGGAACTAAGACTCTTTTCTAAAATCCTGCATGGCCCTCTGATGCCCAGAATTAGGTTAGTTGTGACTCTGGTATGTGGTACGCCTCCCATTGTTTATTGGTCCATGAATTGCTCTTTTAAAACGGCATTACATATTATTTTTTTCAGATGAGAAAAATATGTATTAAAGTTAAATCATTCAATTAGAATGAATCTCTTTTCTTTCCCCCTCCAACCGGCCCTTCCAGCCCCTTGTCGATTTCTCCCACTCCCTCTCTCTTAACCTCAGAACCCTGTTTATTAACTTGTGCTACTTTTGGGCCTCCCTGGTGGCTTAGCGGTTAAGCGCTGTGCTGTGGAGCTGTCGGCAGCAGTGATGCGAGTTCGGTGCCCGGTTGGGGAGCTTCCCACATGGCGAGGCAGACCTCTCCTGCCTCGCACACTGCTCCCCTCAGCAATGTGTTTCCGTCGATATCTGCCTGTTCTGCTCCCCACTCTGTCTCTGGTGAGCCCTCTCGCTGCCCCACGCCTCTGGCCTGTACCCCAGCTTGTATGCATAAATAAATCTTTAAAAAAAAAATGCGATACTTTTTGTAAGCTTCTCACTTTGTCTAATCCTCTGCTGTGTGAAATCATCCAGTATTTGTCTTTGTCATTCTGACTTGCTTTACGACGCAGGTCCGTCAGGCTCCTTCCATGTTGCTGTAAACGGCAGCGCTTCATCTTTGCCTATCATTGACTCGACTCCATAGTGTGGCTAGACCACCTGTTGACCCCTTATCTGTTGATGGGCACTTAGGCTGCCTCACATCCTACCTGTTGCTGCAGTCACAGTTCCCTGACCACAGCTGGGACAGTGGGGAGCCAAGGGTGAGTCGGGGAAGCGGAGGCATGTAGGAGAGCAAAGATCTGTTAGCTTCCTGCTTTGCCATCTTGCTCAGACAGAACTACAGCTCTCACACAAGGAGACCTTGTGTGTAGGAGAAAAAGATGTGGCTAGGGACCTGGGGGTCATCTCCATCCCACTAATAAGTGGGGAGGGAAACTGCGACAGTGCTCAGGAGACTGCTTATGTATTGCTTTTATGAACTGGAGTTTTAATTTTTTTTTAAAGATGTATTTATTTTTGCATACAAGCTGGGGTACAGGACAGAGGCATGGGGCAATGAGAGGATTTACCAGAGACAAGTGGGGAGCAAATAGGCAGATCGATGGAAATACACCAAGGGGAGCAGTGGGCGAGGTAGGAGCGGTCTGCGGCGCCATGTGGGACTCTCCCCAGGCAGGCGTCAAACTCGCGTTGCCACTGCCGACAGCTCCACGGCGCAGCGCTTAACTGCTGCGCCACCAGGGAGGCCCTTTTTTTTTTTTTTTAATTTTAATGTATTTTTTCACCCACCACCATATGTTGGATCTCCTCCACCCTTGCTTCATCCCGCCATCTTCCCTTCTGGTAACCTCAGTTGTGTTGCTAGAGCCCAATAGTTTATTTTTGCTTTGTACATTCATCTGCTCTGCTTGTTTCTACTGCACACATAGGTGACATCATCCTGTATTTGTCTTTACCTTGTGACTTTTTTGTTTGACCTGACACCTTCAGCCCCATTTTGCTAGAAATGGCAATATTTCATCTTTTATTTATTTTTTTTGTAGCTGAATAGTATTTTTTGTGTGTGTATACATCACATCTTCTAACCAATCACTCATCGATAGGCACTTAGGTGTTTCTGTATTGCAGCTATTGCACATTGTGCCAGTGAACAGACGTTCATAGCAATGTAAATGGGATTAGATAGATTAGATTCGATTTTGAACTGTATATAGATGACATCTAGTAGTAGTATAAAATGAACATATGAATAATCCCACTTTGTGTCAGTAAAAGCATATAGCTTTTTGAACTACTGATTTCAGATTCTTCAGATGGATACCCAAAAGTGGCATGACTGGATCACATGTAACTCTAATTTCCTTTTTGAGGATGTTCCATACTGTTTTCCAAAATGGTTGGACCAATTTATTTTCTACCAACAGTGTACAAGGGTTCCTTCTCCACACCTTCATCAACATTTGTTTTCAGTCTTTCTGATGTAAGCTGTTTTCGCGGGTGAGTGGGGATCTCATTGTGGTTGCGACCTGCATTCCTCATAAGGCTTTTCACGGTCTGTTTGGCTCTTTTGACCGGTTCAGGACACAAGGCCACTCTGCAGGGGAGGGTGGGGATTCTAGCAGACCACGTGCTCAGGAAAAAGGATCTACAGGTACATAGAAGCACAGGTGTGTGGAAAAAAACAAGACAATTATTAATCCTAAGAAGACAAGTAGTTGTGCCGAGAGTAAAAAAAAAAAAAAAAAAAGGCGTGACAATGGCTAACGTGTACTGTGTATTTAGTCTTTACCAGGTGCCGTTCTACATGCTGTTGCACACATCAGCGTTCCTAAAGGTCTTAGAGATAAATATTGTAATCCCCATTTTATAGATGAGTGTTGACTTCCCAGAAATGTTGGTGTCACTGTATTTATTGGGTCAGTGGACAGGGAGTAAGCGCCAGCATCATGTGCATCACCCTCTGAGAGCTTGTGCAGCGAGCACGCTCCAATTACTGGTGCCTGGAGCAAGACACAGACCTTTGCGGTCTGACGTCACGGTGGATTAGGCGCAGACTTTGTTTCCAAAGTTGGTCACAGGATATAAGCCTTCACTTATAAGACAAATAAGTTCTGAAAATGTAATAATGCACAGCATGGTGCATATAGTTAAAAATACTGTACCAGGTATTTTAAATTTACTGAGAGCAGATTATGTTCTTACTCCCATACACATGAACTTGACTGTACTAAATATTTCTTTGTGTATATGTATCAAATCATCTCTTTACAGCTGTACAATTTTGTCAGCTATACTCAGTGCTGCAAAAAACAAAAAGGGTAATTACCATTATCCCCAAAGCTCTTCCAGTTGCTTCTTGCAGAGTATCGACTACTCACCTGACTTTCTACCTCATAGATTAGATTTTGAACTGTATATAGATGACATCTAGTAGTAGTATAAAATGAACATATGAGTAATCCCACTTTGTGTCATTAAACATGTATATAAATACATATGCATACGCAGCCATACACATTTATAATCCTTAGGTAATTAGGAGAGGGGTAGGGATTCCTGTTTCTGGTTGCTTGGGGTGATAGGTTTCTGTTTATTGAGATTTCCTACTGATAAGCTGTTGATTAAGACCGTGCATTTATTATCCACTCATTGCTTCTGAGTCCTGGCCTGTCCACCATAAAAAGCCTACCTACCTAATATGCAAGCTGTTCTTCCAGGTCCAGTGGCACTGCAGAGCGCGGATGGTTGCGGGAGCCAACTTCTACATAGTTGGACGAGACCCCGCGGGCATGCCTCATCCAGAAACAGGGAAGGATCTTTACGAGCCGACTCACGGGGCCAAAGTGCTGACGATGGCCCCTGGCCTGATCACCCTGGAAATCGTGCCCTTCCGGGTCGCCGCTTACAACAAGAAGAAGCAGCAGATGGATTACTACGAGTCCGAACAGTAAGTGGCAGTTTTCTGCACAAATCTGGGCAACGTGGGGCTCCTGCTCCCTGGGGCCATCACGTCTGTCTCCTCTCTCCACACCTTTACTGATGACAGGCTGGGTGCTCCCTGCCTCAGAGAAAGCAAACCAAGGAAATGAAATCCTCAGTCTTCTAGAAGGTGGGAGAAATCTAAGTGGACCTGGCCCGTGGCTCATGAGTCGAGAGGCCTGGTGGTGAAGCCCGAGGCGGTGTTGCGTTTCCTCCGTCCTCGTCCGCTGCCCTTGCTGGGCGCACCGCAGCGGTGGGGGGGCTTGGTGGTGGCCGCGCTGCCAAGCTCGGGCGTCTGTGGGGGGGGAGGTCCGCGGGCATTTGCACGGGCGCCAGTGACGGGCCTGGTTCTGATCGCACTGAGGGTGTTAAGTCACTTCTCTCCCATGACAGTCCTGTGAGGCGGGTGCTGTTCTTGTCCCCGAGTTACAGGCGCGTAGTAAGCTGCGGCACCCAGAGGTCGAGGAACTTGTGTCAGGTCACAGAGCCGAGGAGAGGGCGGCCCAGCGGTGGGACCCGTGGTCTGGCTCCAGCCCTGTGCTCCTGACCAGCGGGAGGGCGTCTCCCTCAGCGCTCCCGGGAGGAGCCAGAAGGCTGCGCACAGAGGCACAGGGAACTGAGCGTTCTTTCTCCTCTGGCCAGCGAAGCGCTCCGCTTCTGTAGACACCAGCAGAGGCGGCACAGGCCGTCAGCGTGACCGGCAGGTGAGGCTTGGAGTCAGAAGCTGGGGCCGCCCCCGCAGGGCTGGGTCACTCCCGTCCTCGTCCCCTCGTCTGCAGCGTGAGGCCAGCGTGACGAGACTGCCTTCTGCGGGGCTGTTCCTTTTGCACTTCATTTGGAGCGCGACACAGGACTCGTCTTGTTTCTTCACTACAAATTACAGTTTCTGTCCAGCATGTAGAACGTGTGACCGTTTTTTGTGTTATCAGTGTCTCCTCTGCCGGCGGTCCTGGCGTGGGCATGAGCGGAAACCCGACGTTGTGCCGGTGGTCTCTGGTCTCCGGGTTCAGGCCTTTTCCCGTGAGGCGTTACAGTTGGTGTCTCGGGGTGACCTTGACCTCTGTCCTCATTTGCTGTGGCCCACTATGTAATGGTGGGGACGAGGACTAGAAAAAGAAACCTTTTAAAAATGGAAACTTCTCTTGTTTCTAGAGACATAAAATTTGATGTCATTTAACTTCTTTAAATAAATCTTAAGCAATGCAGGCCGTCACAGTGGAATGGGAGGGGTTTGTTGGCTTCTCAATAGAACAGCTGTGGGGAAATGCAGAGTCTTAGAGGGTCGCAGGCCATGCTGAGCCATGAGCTGTAGCTGAAGCACAGGAAAATGTTATGCGCAAGGATGAGCGGAAGCGGCGGGTCGCACAGGTCACGGTGTGGTAGACGGGACAGACTCTTCTCCTGGGACCTGTGCAAGTAAGGGCAGGAGCTGCCGAGACTGAGTTTCTGAAGATCTGAAATGTGGCCCAGATTCCAGCAGACGTCTAACCACACCATGGGAAGAAGTTGCAAGAAACCAGGATGTTTTTCCTGTTTAAAGTCAGGGTTGCCGATACCTAATAGTTCTTCTAAGTCCTGGGTGCCTTTTTGTGTGTGGGGAAGAGGGGCTCAAAGCATGCATGCGTATATGCATTTTGCACGCATGTATATACCTTACGTATATCACACACCCACTGCAGTGTCACTAAAAACTGCAGTTGTCCCAGTGGTGTGCTGAAGAGTTATAAATGGAGTTTTCCCCCAAAGGGATGCCTTAGAAGCTCTGAAAAGACGAATGTTAAAAATAAGAGCAACCCTAGTTAACATTGAGCTGTATTACTACCAAAGGTGATTGAAACTGAGAAAAGTATTAAGGGAAGGTAAAGGTCCCTCATTTGCCCGTCTCCCTGTGGCCCGCTGATGGGACTACCATCATGGATGAACTCACTTGGTCTCCTTGAAAGCACCCCAGTAGAGAACCCCCAGGAGGGAGGGCGATCTTACCGTCCATCCCAGCAACCCGTGCACACACACAGCGCGGGGAATCTGGGCCGCCCTTTGCCTCTCCCCAGCAGGCCACTGACGTGTGAAGTCTGTGTATGAATTGCTGTGAATCTAATCCTGCTTGGAGAGGGGTGGCTGAGCCCCTCAGAGAGTTGGGGGAGGTAGGCGAGCTCTGCTGGTAGCCAGTAACAAAACACCATCCTATGTGTCCATCTCGAGGAGTCTGGGAAGCCAGACTGGACAGAGCGGAGTGTCACCGGTACACTTTGCCTTGTTTCACGACCGAGGCATCTCTGCAGGTTCCCCTGATTTAATCACAGGCAGCCCCTCAAATCCATCTTCCATCTGTGTGTAGCTGACTGATGTGCTGGGAAGCCCTTGATAACTTTCATGTTCTGCTTTAAGTCTTTCTTTTAATCATTCAAATGCTAAATAATTACATCAGTTCTCATAAGATTTTCCAGTGATGAACTCTGTATTAGTTGCATGAGTGGTTCATTTTCTTGGCATTTTTTTGAGTTACTGAATCTGAATAAATTGTAACTTGGGAAGCATTAAAGCTGCCCTCGTTTTCTATTTTTCATATTTGTGTTCAAACATAATTAAGTTGATGGGAATATACTGGAAGGTGATTAAAATTTTGTGGAAGGCAATTGTCTTTGATGTATTGCGAAGACAGTTATTAATTATGACCACATGAAGCTGTCTTGTATTTGATTAATGGACGTTATTCAGTGCTAGCTTTTATGTAATTAATGACTTTGCAGCTTTTGATTTGGTTAAATACCAGTGTAAGACAAGGCTCCGGGAGAAACAAACTTCGTGAAGATTTCAGGCAAAATATTATTGATAGGAAATATAGTGCAAATCATCTGTTTACACTTAGGAAGTTAAGTAAGTTCATATCCACTAACAGTGACTCAAAGAAACTCAGTTTTAGGGCCATGCAGACCTTAATCACCCTAATCCTGTTCTCCTTCAAGTCCTGTCAAGCTGACCACTAAAATGTCTTGTGTGAATTCCTCTGTTTTCCTCTGGTCCTGTTGTTTTTGCAATACCCAAGTATTTGTTTTTGCAGGACTGTCTTTTCCATTAATTTATAAAATGCTTTGGTTTTACTAGTTTTGAAGTTTCTTCTGAAAACATGTAGCTGACTATGATGGCATAAATTCACCGAGTCTTACCCTGTGTTTTTAGATTTTGCACATATTTTATTGCGGGGAGTTATTATGTGACTGTTAATCGATAAGATCTAATTTAAAATGTATTGTCTTTTTATTTTCCTATACATTTGAATCATAATTAGCGGAGTACTAGTATGTATGTGTTAGAAAATCCAATTATAATTTGCTCTATACCTGTATCTTGTTTTAGGTTAGCATGTTAAGACTGAGATTAGTACAAAACTGTCTGACTTTGCTGTACTTTTTTCACCTGTTACCTGTTTGGATAGAGCTTTTTAAAATGAGCTTTATGCATTATAAACATTGCTTTTGGTAATAATTTGATTTTGATATTGGTAATTGCTCGAACTCAACCTCAAAGAAAACTGCAGAAAACATGAGCTAAATTAAAAGTTCCATGATACTATTGCGCAGAAGTAACTATCAGTCGCATTTCCGTCTCTCTCCAGCATTCTCTCCCTGGCCCCGCCCCCATTTTAATACACTGGCAGTGTGTGGTAGGCGGGGTGTGGCATCCGATTAGAGCCCTCACTCTGCCCGTTACTAACAGTATTGTGTGAGGTTGTCTAAGACGTCCCTGCTGTCCCTGGGCAGGAGGCCACAGCAGTGATGGACGCCTCCAGTACCCCCCAAGTTATCTGCACAGATAACGAAGTGGGAGGGAACCACTGCTGACCAGGACCAAATGGCGCCGTGATCTGGTGGCCTGGTGGCCCAGGACTCTGTCTGGGTCCTGGTCTACTCTCTAGGTCGTCGCCATGTTTGAGGGAAGAGGCCAAATTTACCGTGAACAGTATGTGTCCCAGACAGAGGTACTCAGGGCCAAGGCCTAAGGGCTGTGGGAGCTTCAAGAAAGGAAAATGAAAACTACCTTTGTGGTGGCCTACCAGAGTTATACAGCCATTCCTGCCACTTATTTGCTACTAAAAATTCCAGGTTTTCTCTTAAGATTCCAGTATTGCAGTGCTCAGTCTTTCCTAAAGAGTTCTCAGTCTGTGCTGGATTAATGTGATCTTTTGTTTTAATTACCAATTGTAAAGCAGCAGTCGCCAGGGGCTAGGGAGGGAGGCTGTGGGTGTGCTTCTAAAAAGGTCGCCCATGAACACCAGGGTTTGGGAGCTGTTCTGTCTGATCTCCACTGGGGTGGATCCGAGAACCTGCCTGTGGGGTAACATTACACAGTGCCTGCTGCGCTCACAGAGGGGCGGAGGGAAGCAGAACAAGGCTGACTCGGAGGGGGGCTTGTTCTGTGCGGCAGCCTGGCTGGGATGCTCGGGGCTTCTGCAGGGGCCCTCGCTGTATTGTCTCTGGAATTACAGTTGCGCGAGCATCTCAGTGACCAGTAAGGCAGTCAGTTAAAAATGTTTCCTTAGTTCTAGGAAATAGTCATTTTCCGTAGTGTTTTTTTGTGCAAGGTACATTTGAAATCAGGCTGATACTCACTAGTTAGTACTGCGTCTTCGCCACATTATTTTCTTCCAGCAGGCTTGTCTACCGTGAATAGGAACCGGTTAAGAAAACTTTAAAATTCCTGTAAATTTTACATTCACTGAACATTTTACTAGAACGTAATGTGTAATAATTTCCTTCTCTCTCTCTGTCTCTCAGCCATGAAGACTTTGAATTTATATCAGGAACACGAATGCGCAGACTTGCCCGAGAAGGCCAGAAACCTCCGGAAGGTTTCATGGTGCCCAAGGCCTGGGCCGTGCTCGTGGAGTATTACCGGTCCCTGGAGAAAGCCTGAGCCGCGGCCCCGCGCCCTCCTGTGCCCCCGCCCTGGCCTGGCCTGGCCTGGCAGCAGGGGCCGGAGCTGCTGCTGCTGCTGGGGGGGTCGGTTTGGCTGGCGCCCAGACACAGCCCCTCTCCCCAGGGAACACCAGTTTGTTCTGCCTCGGGGGCTTTGTCCTGAGCTAGTGTAACACACGGCGGTTTTAATGTCTCTTTCCCACTTACTGTAGCTCATAATCCTACAGTCCAATTTTAAAACCTTGTCTTTTTATATGGTATTTATGCTTCTGTCTCCTGATTTTCCAAACTGTTGTAGATGTAACCAGTAGTGCAGTGCACACTTTGAATCTCACTTTTTCATCCCTTGATAGAAGAGGGAGAAAATCCACTTAACGATAAACTTGGCTAGAGTTAGTTTGGGAAATTTTTCAAAACATCTGTAGCAATTAGATTTTTCTTTTTTTCCTACATTGAGCATAGAAACTGCTTTCATGCTCTCTTCCGGTCAGCTATTGGTCTCTCTCAGCTGTTTAATCTAAAGTATTCTTACGATCTGTGTAAGCCCTGAACAAACTTTCTTTATTCAATAAAATTAATTTTTTTGACTTCTTACTTATGTGGTACTTTTCACACTGTTTTATGTATACACAGACTCTTTCCTCCTCGTTTAAGAGTTTCTGAGGGAGGAGAGAAAACATCAGCCTCTTTAATGACTGAGATCTAATAGCTACTCACACCATGATTCATGGTATTTTAAGTTGGAAAAGAATAGTGCATTCTCAGTCCATCGAAAAACTCAACTAGTTTCCCCAAATGCACACTATTCTTCAGCAGCTAATATGGTGGTTTTGGCAGTGGGGAGGTGGTAGAGGCGGGGACACCATTACCAAATTACTTTTATAGAATATCCTCAAGTAGAATATTCAAGTGGTGATGCGGATTTCAGAGCTGGAAATACAATTCTGGTTGAGATGTGAGCATTTTGGACTTACAATCATACTTTTTCAAATGAAGTTATCTGAGATGATTTGGCCTTGAAAAGTGTAGCAATTTAAAGAGAGAGCAGATTAGACATGGAGAATAGTACATGGTTATGAAGACCAGTGCGAAAGTAATACCGGAAAAGAAACAAGGAGAAATAGGGGGAAAAGTGAAAATGGAAAGTAACTGGGGAGGGCCTCCCTGATGGTGCAACAGGTCGGAGCTGTAGGCGGCTGCAGCAGCACAAGGTCAACGCCCGGGCAGGGAGAATCCCACATGGTGCGGCAGACCTCTCCTGCCTCGCCCGCTGCTCCCCTCAGCAGTGTACTTCTGATCTGCCTGTTCTGCTCCCCACTCTGTCTCTGGTGAACCCTCTCGCCGCCCCACGCCTCTGGCCTATACCCCAGCTTGTATGCAAAAATAAATCTTTTTTAAAAAAGTAACTGGGGAATACGAGTACCCAAGGGAGAGCTTTCTTCAATACTGGAAGTGAATGAGACTCCTCGTTGGTGGGTGATGTAGAGGAGGAAAATTAGAGATGATAGTTCCTATTACTGTTTTGGCCCCGTGTTACCTCGATCTCTTTATTGAGGCAAAACTCCTTCCTCTGAGTCGACAACATGGAGGAGCACGTAGGTTCCCTGTCTAACCCAACAGCGCCGTAGCACCCCAGCTCAACAAATTCAGAAACTGTCCCCTGAAATGCTGAACGTGTACAAACTGAAACAAAGATGCAGAGGGCAAACTGATGGTTAGTTTCACGGTGGCGACGACAGAGAGGTCCTGGTAACCCCGGGTCGGGGAAGTGGAGCTCAGTAGGGTCCCCCTGTGTAGACACACGAGTGTCCAGGCTAGAATATGTCAGTGGCATGACCTTGGTTGAGTCCTCTGCCACTAACCTCCTTTCATTCTTGACCAATAAGCTTCATGTCTCATTTCCCCCATTAACTTAATCTACCCAACAGCCTTTCCATAAAGTCCTTTGCTGGTAAATCCGTTGAGTTTCTATCATTTGCCACCAGGAAGTCTGACTGTAACAAGTGGCATATGAAAAAAAAAAAAAGGTGTATTTCACATAAAAATCTTGGTACTGCTAAATTTTAAGGTGATTTTTACTGTCCATGGCATATTTTAAAAGTTAAAAGTGGGGGGGGGGAAGATTTACAAATACTTGGTACTCACACAACTTAATGTCCTTTCAAACCTACAAAAATATAAAGTCAAGACGGACACATGAGGAAATCAAGAGCAGTAAAATGAGGGTGGCATGGGGTTTAAAAATGTGACTTCTATTGTGTGACTAACGGTCCTTTCACAGTCCTGGCCTCCCTGGCCCCCAGCCCCCGGCCCACTGAGGGGACTGGTGAAAACATCATGTTAAGGACCCTGTGCTTATGGGACTGGCCACCCCTGGTGTGTTCTGGAAAGATGGAGAAGAAAAACTGAGGATTTCCACCTGTCCACCGGTTGGTACGTGTGTCTCTGATCTACAAATCTGATAGACACAGGCGTTTTCTTTTTCCTGTTCCTGGTTTATTAAAATGAGCCCAAACCAATCTTTAAAACTTTCAACCCTTTCCCCAAGCCTCTCCAGCTAAGTGGTCTTGGAAATCTCAGTGCCATTTTTATCTATCCATCAGCTGGAAAAGCAAATGGAAAAATAATTTCATGTTTAAAGAAAGGAAAAGAAAAAGTGCAATTGTCTTGGCGGGAACAAAATGTCTTAAGTCTGTGCGTTCTCTAGCCCACTTGGATAATCTGGACCACATATTTGAGTTTCGTTTCCTTTCAGGAGGGGCAACCACGTGTCGGAAGTCCCCATTCAAATTCTCTATCGGGAAGAATGCGGAAGTCACGCTGCCCACATATGGTACATTTTTATTAGCGCGGCTGCGTTGAGGGTGGGTTGGCTCACCAGGCACCGAAGTATTTGCCCACTGGGCCTCTTTCATGTGTGGGGTACATTTCTTAGCATGCCTACAAGCCTCCTGGGTTGTATTTCTGCTGGATTCTGTCCTGAATGTAATTACAGGTAAGTTGTGCAAAGGGCATCCTGCCCGCCTAACCCCAGGGTCTGTGGAAGCAAGGGGGGGTGCTGGCCTCCCTGGAGATCTGTTACGCCTGAAGGCTCCTGAGGCCTGAGGAACTGGGCTAGGAAACGTGGAGGGTTTCCTCATGGACTTTCCTCTCAGGCCTGCACCAGCACTGAGCATCTCCAGGGACCTGCCTTTGCTAAGAAAAGGAAGACATCAGCACAGAAGCTAACTAGGACACCCCATTTCCTTCCAAAAGTCTTGGCCTCTCCTATTGGTCAGGAGATTGAAGGCATCAGCTAAGGCAAGCCTTCTGGGTCCTCGCTGCATAACCTGCTCCCCAAGAAGAGACAGCTGAGCGCTTCTGCCCCTTGTCTGGGCTCCCCACTGGCGGCCCCGAAGCCTGGCCCTGTCTGCATGTGCCAGCCCAGCTTGGGGCTGGTGCCCTTTGTGGGGTCTCGGGCACTGTGCCCTCTCCATGGGTGCAGGGAGAGGGATCTGACTTTGGCTTGTTGCAGGCAGTCTGCTGCGCCACGCACAGCCGTGAAAGGATTCTCAGTAAGGAATAAATGGGAGGTTACATCACAAAGACCAGAAACAACAAGTGTTCGCAGAGATGTAGAGGAAAAGGAACCCTGTGCATTGTGGGTGGGAAACCAGACAGGCCCAGCCCCTGTAGAAGACAGTATGGAGCTTTCTCGAGGCATCAAAAAGAGAGCGACCATATGGCCCGCACTTCCACTCCTAGGAGTCAACCCAAAGGACACACAAACACCAATTCAAAAGGAAACCTGCACCCCTGTGTTTACTGCAGCACTATTTCCAGTAGCCAAGTTATGGAACCGGCCTACGTGCCCCAGGCCGGCGCAGGGCACGTCTGCGTGTGTCCGCCTGGCCTGTCCGGATGCGTGGCGGCTCGGAGCTGTGAGGGTAAGACAGGACGCTGAGGCGGGAGCCTGCGGCTTCGTGATTCCAGGGCTAAGTGACAGCGTTAAAATGACGGAGGCAGGATACAGAGCAGAATTAGGCCACAATGCATATTTAACGAAGTGCTGAGCTACTGACCTGTAAAGTAGTTTACCCTGGAACAATTTGGGGAGTTCAAAGCGCTGACCCCTGTGAAGCTGAAAATCCAGGCCCCCAAAACTTATGCACTAACATTGCTGTTGATGGGCGACCTTACTTTTATTCACCAAAAAAATGAGAAAAATGTTAATGCCCGAGTCTCTCAGGGCAATCGCTGTGTACCACATGTATTTTTGTAAGTCTCTGAAACAATAGGGAAAGGATTTGGTTCCTTTCTTCCTATCTCTGATGGATTAAAATATTATGCTCAAAGTTTACTTAATTCCTGTTTCTCTTACTGCCAGAGACAAAGGAACAAACAACCTCAATAAAGAAAACAAAACAGAGCTTAGAGACAAACTCGAAAACTCAGTTTTGAGTGCTGAAGTCATACTTAATGGAAAACTTTAGAAGGCAGTTTTTGAAAGAGCTGTGTGGCGACTTCCCTTGTGCGTCTCGAGTGCAGAAGGGCTATCGTGAGAGCAGACGGTGGTCTGGGGTCTTATGCTCAGTGAGTGTTTCTGAATTGTCGAGTATTCGCTGCACCTCTTCCCCTACGTAGGTATTCAGCACAGGGCTGCTGCCTTCCTTCGGAGGGAGACACCGCGAGTCACCTCGTCTCCATCCCCCCTTCTTTACAGCACCCTGACCCTGCTGAGGGTGGCAGCGTGCCAAAGCCTGGGTACTGGGCCACAGGCTCTGACCCATCAGGGCAGCTCGTTCCAGCGTCTCCCTCCCTCGTCAGTGACCTTTCGGTCTCAGGGGGTGGACAAGAAAGGCTTGGGGTGAACGTAATAGATTGATGATCCTATTTTAGTGTGCTCTGGAATAAGGAGCTGGAAGAACATGGCTAAACACGTGTGATGGCGTGGTGTGCGGGAGCTTCCCAGAAAGCACAACACCCTGGGTCAGGCGCTGAGGGCTCCTTTGTTCCTCGAGTATCTCAGACCCACTTGCCAGGGGGAGCTGTGCCAGACAGGGTGGTCTCACGCCCCGAGCTGTCTCGTCAGCTTCACAGCCTCATAATCTTATTTCATCCGTGGGGGAGGGTGGGAGAACTGTACACAGGGAAGTAATCTTCAACGCCATTTTATGATGGAGTCGGGCAAGTAGGGATTTGCCCGTTGCTCTTGAGAACTTTGTAGGACTAGGACTTATTCTGGGTGTGGGAAGGAAAGAATGCGATGCGCCATCCTTGAAACTTTCACAGTGACCCACCAAGGAGACTCTTTCTACACACTGTTGTGGGCTTTAACTGAATCTTGGAGTGAGAACAAGAGGTGGTTCTAGCTGTTTTTTGCATAAATGAGCCATATTTTTGCAATCACTTGCTCAGTAGTACTCCATTCTGCCTGGAGCTCAGGATCATGAATGAGGGGTCTAGAACCTGGGGTAGGCTCCCCTCTGGGTACTTATCTAAAGAATACAAAAACACTAATTCACAGAGATATCTGCATCCCATGTCCACTCAGCAGTATATACAATAGCCAAGACCTGGAAAACCTAATTGTCCATCAGTGGATGACTAGATACAGGAAAAGGTACTGCAAGCGATGGAATACTGCACAGCTAGAAAAACAGAAGCCCTGCCATTTGTAACAACGTGGATTAACCTAGCGGACGTCAGGCTCAGTGAAAGCAGCAAGACAGACAGACACCATTATCTCACATGTGTGCAACACAAACAATGAACGAAGCGAAAATGGGCTTCTGGAATATAAATGCACATTAATGGTCACCAGAAGGGAGACCGAGTTGGGTAATCAGGTAAAAGAGGTCAACTATACAGTGATTAAGTAGACGCTAGAGAGTCGGAGGACGTAACGTGCTACGTACCGCTGCTTTCCTTATTTTTTCTTGCGGTAACATAGGCTTATGCTGTTGTTTACATTGTGAAAGTCCAGGACTCCCCACTTCGGGTGCTGATACACGGGGCTGCCACCACCAAAAGTCCACTCTGCTCCCTCCCCACAGTGTGCTCCCCCCTCCTTCCCCTAGGAATGTCCCAGTTCTCTATCCTGCTTTCAGAGGCTAGTTCTTGGCTTTATGGGCCCCTTTGTCTGGTTTCTCTCCATTCCACATGTAAGTGATAGCAGCCTGTTTGTCTCTCTCCTCCTGACTTCTTTTGCTGAGGCATAGTCCCCTCCAGCTCTATCTACGTTGTCAGAAACGGCATGAATTTACCTTTTTTTGTGCTCCGAGTAGCATTCCATTGTGTTTAGAGACCACATCTTCTTGATCTGTTTGTCTGGGACACCTAGGTTGTTTCCAGTTTGGCTGTTGCACACAGTCTGCAATGAACGAGGGGGTGCGACTGTCCCTTCAGATTAGTGCATTTGTGTTCTTTGGGTAGATCCCTAGGAGAAGAATCGCTGGGTCATGTGGTAGATCCGTTTTTTTTTTTT
>PVIJ01015016.1:0-38224 GCA_004024925.1 Scalopus aquaticus
CACACACACACACACACACACACATAGTTGTCTCTCCATCGGCAGTGACTCGGAAGCACTTAGTATGTGGTTTGCTCTTACACAGTCTATAAGCTAAACCAAGTCAGGTTTTTAAAAGTATACTGAGGACGGGAAGAGCAGAAGGGACTATGGTAACGGTGCGCAAGTGAATTGGTGGTGGAATTCTAGGGAGATTACACCCGAGAAAAGAAAGAAAATATTGTACAAAAACGAACAATTATGTGAAATACATATAAATTTTAAAAAATAAAAGTATACTGAGCAGCTCCAGAGTTCTTTGAGATTATGGGGTGAACCTGTTAACCATCGAGTTCAGGCTATTAAGCCTGATACCCAGGACGCTGTGAGATGAGCCCACAGAATTTCCCAGTCTCGACCTTCACCAAGTGTGTGCTCCGCCCACACTTGCGGTTCCTGAAATACTCTTTTCCCCTGCCCTAACACAGCTTCTCCCCTGGACACTGCTGTGACCCCTCTGCCCCACCTCCCAGGGCCCCTCCTGCACCCCCCAGCACACATCTGACCATGCAAAGAATCTGATCCTGGACAAGACCTGACTCAGAGGAGAGGATGGTAACAGGTAACTGACTCTAGGGACAAGGAAACCGCCAAAGAACAGGGCTTTCACTTTTTACATGCTCCACACAGAGATTCCCAAGGGATAGTAAATCCCTTCTATGAAGACTAATTTTAATCTCGATGTTGGTCGGAGGCCTGTCCCTGGCTGTGGTCTGCTGGTGATAAGCACAACAGGCAAACTTGCCAAAGCTCCGAAGGTGCATTTGTTCTCTGAGTCGTCAAGGAGCATCTTTTTAAATGATTAGACATTTAAACGATTAGAGCATCTTTTTAAATGATTGCTTCTTTCCAAAGTTGTGACTAATTATTGAAATGAAGCCAATCGGTTCTTCCCCGGACATGTCTTGCCTCCTAGCAGTCGGCAGCACCAAGCAGGCCCTGCCGCTATCTCACGGACACAAGCGACCTGATGTGAGGGTGTCCCCTCTCCTCCAATGCCCAGCTGGCTGCCCAGCCTGGCAGATGTCCTTTTGAAGTCCCTAACACCAACCAGACTTCTCCACATCACCAAATTAAAACTGAGATACCATTGAGATAGCACTTCCCACAAAGCAGAATCATGAAAAATTTAGAAGTTTGGCAAAATATTTGCTGGCTCATCTGGGGAAACTGAAAGTCCCATCCACGGCTGACAGGCGCGTACAGGGAGGAAAACAACCAACCCTTGCGAAATGGAATTTGTACTCCTAGCAAAACTACGTCAGCAGTTTTTGAGAGACATGTACGCTTTGGCCCCACCGTGCTCGCCGTGGGAATGTGTCCCAAAGATACAGAGCCAGAACTACAAGGACAAGTATGTGCCTGGGTGTTCATTGCAGCAAATTTGTAATAGTTTGCAATGGACAGAAAACTTGTCCAATAAATCACGGCACAATCACAAATGGAGTCCGACAGCATGACACAAAGGAATGAGGACTCACTCTCTACCCTTATAGGAAACTCCCTCTGGAATATATTGTTAAATGGAAAGCAAGGTGAAGAAAACAAGAGAAATGATTCATCTAAAAGGAGGATTAAAAAACACATGCACAAGTATTTTCTTTCATGAATACAGTTCCTGGAGTTGTCTTTCCTTATGGCAAAGTGAAAATACACAGACACATTTTCTTGTATTAATATAAAATGTATTTTATATGAAATATAATATAAATATATGTATTTTATATGAAATATAATATAAATATATGTATTTTATATGAAATATAAATATACGCATTTTATACGAAATATAAATATATGTATTTTATATGAAATATAAAATAATAATAGAATAAAAATGAGCTTATAACTACCTTTGGGAAGGTAAATAAATGGACAAAGGGATCAGGGAGAAAAACTAGACTTCTCTGCTCATACCTTGTTCCATAGATTTGACTTGGGAATCACTTACTATATAGGTATAATTATGAAAACGGAAATCAACACTGTGAATCAATGTGAAGATGTAATCACCCGGCTAGAAATTCCATTATTTGACTCTCCATCTCTAGAGGGATGTTCTCTACAAACTGAAAAACAAATGTCTTAACATGTTTCCAAAAAGCAGTGGCTGTGGTGGTGGTGGTGGTGGTGTTTATTATTGCAATTTTGAGACTGTTTTGTGTGCCTCTTTGGGATGAAACAGATGAGAAATTATATCGGTTTCCTTGCTGACTGGGACTTTCAGCTTCGGTGCAGGCTGGCATGTTGATGAGGTTAGCAAGTGTCTAAGGTTCTGAATTGGAATTGGCAGTATCAGTATGAATCCATGAAGCTTTTTCTCTTAGAAATGTGCCTCAGCTCAGCTGGAAAACTATGAGCGACCCAGCAGCAGACACACCAGCTCTTCAGATGTGTTCTCGGCAGGAGGAACCGGAGCTTCTGGGGCAAACAGCTGATTAATAATAACAAAACTGAAGCAAAGTGCGTGCGGGCGTGTGTGTGTGTGTGTGTGTGTGCGCGCGCGCGCGTGTACGCGCGTGTACGTGCGCACACACACACACAATTAGGAAGGGAAAAGGGACATAGCTATAGGTCTAAGAGATGTTTCAAAACTGCCATGAGAGGCATAGGCACGCTAAACAATTTTATGTCAGTAATATTTTAATTACCATTGACCAAATTACAGAAAAACGTTAATAGATTTAATCAAAGATCCATTTTGTATAGTAAAAATCCAGCTACTTAATTTAAAATTATAGGAATATACCTGGTGGCGCAAGGGGTTGAGTCTCAGCACTATGAAGCTATCCACAGCCCTGGCCAGGGAGCTGACACATGGCACAGCAGACCTCTCCTGTCTCCCTGCTGCTCCCCTCAGCAGTGTACTTCAGTCATTCTGCCTGTTCTGCTCCCCACTCTGTCTCTGGTGAATCCTCTCACACATCCCCCCACACCTCTTGTATGCAGAAGTAAATAAACCTTAGAAAAGAATATGCCTTGAAATATAGATTATCAAGCTAAAATTGGTATGCTTTTAAGTGTTTTCATATGCTTCTCTTTTCTCAGAGCATGTAGATATATATGTATGAATAAACAGACATAGAAGCATATCCATATATAGATAATGCCAGAAATACGTAAACCAAAGTCATTCAAGTCATTTGAAAGAACTGCTTTTAGATTCCACTTTCTTATCTTGCCTTAGCTCACAGAAAAGCAGTCACAGGCTCTGGCTGACAACAGCCTCTGCCTGAGAGAGACTCGATTCATTTCTCCCAGAGCCTCGCTGTGTATAAGGTCAGGCTGGGAAGACTGCCTCCTTCACCTGCAGGTCCTGCTCTCCCAGGTCTGGGGGTCCTAGCTCACTGCCCTGCTGTCCCCCATCATGTAGCCCCCAGCCAGGGATTTCATCATCCCCCATCTCTGTTCTTCAGCACTGTGGGGCCTTCATCCCTTTCCTCACTTGCCCAAACCTCAACTCACTCCATTTCAAAAAGAGACAGCCACTGGGCCTCCTTGGTGGCACAAGGCGTTAAGTCTCAGCCTATGAAGCTATCCGCAGCCACTGCAGCACGAGTTCGATCCCCGGCCAGGGAGCTTCCCACATGGTGCATCAGACCTTTCCTGCCTCATCCGCTGCTCCCCTCAGCAGTGTATTTCAGTCAATCTGCCTGTTCTGCTCCTCACTCCGTCTCTGGTGAATCCTCTCACCCCCCACACCTCTGGCCTGCACCCCAGTTCTTGTCTGCATAATAAATCTTAAAAAAAAAAAAAAAAGAGAGAGACAGCCACCTATTGGGAAGGTTCAAATGGGATTTTCTGAAAAGCAACTGGCGCCACGACCGCTGATGGCGCTGCAGTGGAGCCCGGTAGGACACGGAGCCAACCCGCGGAGCAGTCCCCGGCTGGGCGGAGTGTCCGAGACTAAAGCAAAGGCTGCTGAGACATTCCCAGCTGGAGGAAGTGGGTTTCTTTCTTATCACAATGGCAGAAGGTTTTCCCAGAATCTGTTGTCCACAAGCATGGAGCACCACCCAGTGAGAGTGTGCATGTGTGTGTGCATGTGTGTGCACATGTGTGTAAGCATTCACATCTTCACATGAATTCATGTGTGTGCACGAGCATTTGGTCTGCATGTGAGTGTATGTGTGCACGAGTGATGGATGTGTGTGCACGCTCATGTCTGCATTCGCGTGTGTGTGTGTGCGTGTGCGCGCATGCACTCCCTTGTCTAAGGCTTCCCACACACTTCCCTTCAGCTTTTGCCCTATGTATGTCCAAGCTGGAGGCCAGAGGTAAGGGACAGGAAGCTCACCTGCCTTCAAAACCTCTGACCCCATCAAAACATCAGCAGAAATAAACCATCGTCAAAGGCCAGTGCCCGCACACCCCCTGGAGCCCACGACAATCTGAGCGTGGCAACAAAGTGTGATAAAAAACGGGCCACCTGCCACCTCATTATGATGGCTCAGAGAAAACATCCCTTTTGTAATAATCTTATTGGGGAAGAGAGTGGGTTTTCTGTCTCTCCTTTGTGAGGGACAATTTATTTTTATGGATGGTAAAAGAAATAAATTCTCCTGAAATGGCTCCTTGGTGGATGGGGTCCCGAAGCTCGTCCTGTGTTTATAGATAAGCAAAAGGTCAATTGAATGTTATGTCTTTGGCAGCAGCCCGGCTGGGCGTGGGGACGGAGCTGCTTAGCTGATTCAACTGCTCCTCTAGTCGCTGTAGAGACGGTTTGAGGAGCGCTATCTGTGCCAGGGGCTGTCAGGGCGGACACCTATCAATCACCTGTCATAGGCTTTTATTTGTTTTGCTGGGGGGATTTAATATTTGGTAGGAGATTGGAACGTGTTGCTCTTGTCACTGCGGAAAACAGACAGACAATTGCTCAGGCACATGCTTGACAGGAGTGGCGTCTGATTTATGACTCAGTAGTGTGTTCCGAGGCCGTGGCGACACTGCGTTCAAATACAAAGAGCAGGGACCTGTTTGGACATGGTGCGAGAATCTGGGTCCAGAGCCCTTCCCGGAGGCTCTCCAGTCCCAATCCTTCCCCAGGAACAGTATAAAATTGCAACCAGCTCTCACTCGGCAGCCCCCTTCCACATTTCTCACTTACTCAACAAATACCCAGCTTTTGGGCACCACACAAGCCCACCTGCCAGCCCCAGAGGGAAGCTGCCCTCATGAGTTTCATTCCTCATAGAGACGGGAAGGCCCGTTGCGCCGTGTCCCGTGTGTGAGCCGCCACTTGCTGAGAATCTGCTAGAGAAGCTCGCTCACTGACGCTTAGGGACTAGTTAGAGCGAAATGACACGCTACACGTCTCCACAGGATTTTACTCATTTCATGCTATTTTACACTTGTAAATATTATCTCCATTTTTTTTTCCCCAAAGAGAAAAAGGAGCGTCAGAGATCTTGGCAAAAAGAATTGACATCAGAATCCAAAGCCAGATCACGAAACCGAGAGAGCGGCGGCGAAATGCTGAGGTCAGGTTGGCTGGGGTAGGAGGTGAAGGAGGGAGGAGGTGAGAGGTGAGAGGTGAGGGTGGGCCGGGCAGGCGGTGGGCATGCGCAGTAGGGCTCAAAGGACACATTGCCAGAGAACCAAGGACAGGCTATGAAAGCAAACAGTGGGCAGACCAAGGTAGGTGTGTGCCCTCCCCTCGCTGCATCGGGCACTCTTCCCAATGGGCCAGATCCAGCCCAGGCTGGGGGGAGGGGCACGGCACCCCCAGCACCCCCAGGCAGAGAGGAACAGGCACTGGCACAGACCACCCCTCCCCCCAGGGCTCTCTCCGCGGTGGTCGCTGCACCTGATGCTCCTGCCAATGCCCGAGCGCCCCAAGCCCCGCTGTGCACCGCCCTCTGCTCTGCCTTTCATGCCCAGCGCTCGGCAACCCCCGGCTGTCTTGGTGCGGTTGGAGGTGACCTGCAAGTCCCTTCAGCTGGACCTCGGCCCCTGACAACTACCAGAGGGCATGGGGTGGAGAGAGCTGGATGGAGTTTAGAGGTGTACATACTTCCATGTTGATTCTCAGTGGGGTACACCCGGAACTTACTGAACTTCTAACCCAATCTTTTTTTCCATAAAATAAGGAGCTCTTAGGAAATGCCTTTGAGTTGCTCCCCTGCATGCTCCTTTCCCATTCCTGTTTCCCCAGCTTAACTCAAGTCCAAGTTCCGTCCCACAGGGCCCAGGTGGTTCCAGAGCGGCCCCTCCCGGTTCCCTCTTGCCACCCGTGCACCCAGAGTGGGGAAGCCGCCCCTGTGCGGCTCTGAGCTTCCTCCTGAGCTCCTGGCCAGGAACTGCTCTGCGCATTCCAAGCACCTGTTACTTCCGAAGCTCTCAGTAATGTTGTGGGTGAACAGCACACCCTCTGCCCCCCAAATTTGTCCTGCACATTCAACTTATAACCACACATTAACTTGCAAGCCCTGGGCTGGGAAAAGGCAATGGCTGCCCGTTGCTGACAGGAGAAAGCGGAAACTCACTGGAAGCGGCTCCAACTGACCCCAGCTCACCCTTGCCAGCACTCGCGGAAAGTGAGTCATTATTCCAGAAAATTCTGCCCTTCCCCTGCCCACCACACCTGTGCCTTCTTGCCTGCCTTCACCGCATCCTCTCCGCTTTCGAGCTAAATGCCACTCATCTTGCAAAGCAAAAAGGAAGTTCCGCCTCACTCTCAGCTGCCCCTGGGGCCTCCAGAGCCGTCAGCCGCGCCTCCCACTTCTGAACTCTCGACTTTTAAGCTCTGAAACACGCACGTCTCCAGCCGCCTCACTCATGAGGCGTCCTGTCTGGGGCTCCAGATTTCTCTCTCTGGATGTAAACTCCACGAGGACCAGGCCCCAGCCCACGTGACTATCCCTCCTACATGATGCTCCCAGACACAGGGGGTTGCCTAGAGCTCCACAGCCTTATCACCTTCTGGAACTTACAAAAGATCATTTTTCAAAAGGCACCCTCTCCTTCCTGCACGAGTCAGTTCCAGTCCTCCGTCACCATGCACGCACCGCGCAGGTCAGCTCAGATCCCGGGAGCCAAGCCTGGCAAGGCTCTTCCAAGCCCGTCTGCAGGGCACAAACCTGCTCTGACTGGCAGGCGGGCTGGGGGTGACGTGTCGCCGCAGGTTTGGTGGGGGCTGTGGGTGCTCTTCTTTTTGAGCACACAGTGGGAAGGGGCCTTCTTGGAATCAGAGGACTTGCCGAGTGCACGCTCAGACCACCTTCCACTCAGGCGACCCCACCGCCTCCTGCAGCTCAGCTTGGGCTTCCGAAGCACGGTGGCCCCGGCGGTATATGCAGGGACGTGAGCCTGGGCGAGGGGACACTACTTCCTCAGCTTCCTCAAACATCTACCTGGAGGGACGACGGCCAATCACTGGCTGAAGCTTGACGTCCTGCCCACCTGCTTCTGCATGCTGCCTGCGCCAGCATGGCTGGGCTGGGTGCCCCAGAGTCAGCAGGTGGTTGTGGCGGAAAGAGAATGCAAGGGCCGCAGCCAGCAGCAGGGACTCTTAGCGCCACACTCTTACACTGACCCAGGGCCGGGGGTGCGGTTCCTGGGTGATGGAGCAAAGGAATTCTCTGCCCTGGACACTGAGAGGGGAGCAGGCGCTCCCCTTCTTAACTGTCCTTAAAAGAAATGCAGGAATGAGGAAGGCGGGTAGAATTCAATCTCGGGCACTTCGAACTCTTTAGGTGCTGGCAGTGTCCCCCCAGATCACGACCTGGTGTGTCCAAGCCTCATACTAGCATCCGTCTGTGCTTAATTAAAACATTTTCAAGGGTTGAGAGCAGAGTTGAGAGGGCCAAATCATTCCATTTTACGGTGCAGACATAACTCCAGAAGCTGTCATCATAGCCCCATTCCTACAAGAAAAGTGTATTCATTCAAATGACAAAGAGCCACACCTCCCAGGTGTGCTAGCTGGTGTACCCCTCTGCAGCCCGCACCTGCTGTTACTGAGGTCTCGGACGGCGCTGTCAAGGACCTGGAGCTTGGGATTAGATGGGCGAGGGTCAAATCCTCGAGGCAGGCTTCAGGGAAGTCCCTTTGGAGGAACCTAGGGAGTAAAGAGGGCAGAGAGACCTCAAAACAGAAAGTAAAATCTTGCTCACGTCCCTTTTTGCACTGAAGATAGGGCTGTCTTCCAAATAAGCGTGCACATGTATATGTCTGCCATGCTTCTTTAATTCCATCACATCTGTCTTTCTCAATTGCTCAGCTGCGACACAGCCGCAAATATTTTATGATACTTAATTTCAAGAAAATTGTTTCACCATGGTAGCAAAATAACAACAAATGTAATGGAAAGATAAATTAAATATAATTCCCTACCACACAGAACTTTATAAATGTCATCAATATTTATGACATGTAAGCAGAAAATCAAAGCGATCTGAGACAGAAATAGAGGGCATATACCTATAGGGTGTCTGCCTGCTTTTCCTAGTAATGCGATTTTCTCTGCCATGTGAGAGGAAAATATTCTGGGGTGTTTCTCCTTTGTGTGTAAAAGCTGCTGTCTAATCCAAGCGCAGCCCATTTTTCTCATTAAATCAACTGGTCTTATTTAGTTTTATAAAACAAGGGTGCCTTTGACTAAATCATCGTAGTATAATAAATCTGATAATCTGACAATATCAAAAAGGGGGTTGGGGAATGCAGTAGAGAAAGTCGAATCAGAGATTAAGAGATCTTCTACAGGTATCCAGTTGTTACCAGCAGACAGGATTAGGTAAAAATAAAGCTACGCTTGGTTGTATCACAGTGAGTTGGATCTTTTTCCGCCACAGTGATTTAGAATCCAACCGCCTCATGAAATAGCACATCTGAAATTACTGACAATGGAGGCAAATGTGCGTCTCGACCAGCTGGATTAGCGCCCTTGGCACTTGGCCCGGGGCTGCTGCTCCAACCCAGTGAAGCGCCCGTCTTGTGCTGCTGCTGGGACTCTGGTTTGCTTTCAGCTGAGAAAGAGAAGAAAAAGCAAATGTTCTGATCTATTTCTAAATCGCCACGTGTGCCCCGAAACTTCAGTCCCTTCTTCATCAGCCCATTTATAATCTCTTGTCTGGAATGAAGGGAGGCTGTGGGACTGTCTCAGGGCACTGCCCGGTGGCGGGCAGTCCCTCTCTCTTCACATGTGGGAATGGAGACCCGCACGTCCTGGCCTGCCCCAGCTACCACTGCATTTCATCTTCGCCCGGGCTCCTCCGGATGGTTGCGGCTGCCCCTGCGCAGCTAAACGCGGACGTGGGGCTCGCAGAGTTCACAGGACTGACAGAAGCAGGTTCCAGCAGCGCAAGCCGAGGCAGACCCGTTCTCCCTACCCCCACCTGCCTCCGCACTCACAATCACAGCAGTTTGCCTCCCATGGACAAGCGGTCCCCAAACAGATGTCGGCTGTTTGTTCTCCCAGCGGCTTTCCGAGAAATCTTCTCTAGAAATAAGCTTAAGAAATAAACACGCAGGGCCTCCCTGGTGGCACAACGGGTTAAGTCTCAGCACTGTGAAGCTGTCTGCAGCCACTGCAGCACGAGTTTGATCGCTGGCAGGGGAGATTCCCACAGGGCGCTGCAGACCTCTCCTGTCTCACCTGCTGCTCCCCTCAGCAGTGTATTTCAGTGGATCTGCCTGTTCTCCCCACTCTGTTACTGGTGAATCTTCTCACGACCCCACCCCTCTGGCCTACACCCCAGTTCTTGTATGCATAAATAACTTTTTTTAAAAAAAGAAAGAAAGAAACACGCATTTAGAGAAGGCGTGCAGAGAGCTTGACTTTGGAGAATGGAAACTACAGGACACTTAATCCACCAGTCAAATCTGGATCTTCTGTTTCTGGCACCACGCTAAGCCTTTCCTCTATGTGGGCAAGTTGGGAGCTGGCTGTGAGCTCCTTGGTCGTGGGGTTCCTAAAGCAGAGAGTATCTCCTCAGAGAAAAGGAACCACATGCACGGCCTTTTCATCTCGGAGCAGATACTGTTTAGTAGCTGCCAAAGCAAGGAGGGAGAAACAGGAAGCTCAGATGCGGACCCTGGGAGGCAAGGCCGCCCTCCAGGGTTACCAAGAGCCCAGCCAGCAAGCAGCGGTCATAAGCAAGTTCAATCACGCGTCACCGCTCCTGCACGGCTGGGTCACCGGCCAGCGACAGTCCCCTCGTCCCAATGCCGATCCCCAGGGCCAGGCCCGGTGCACGGCCAGTCTGACACACGTATTTAGTTCCCAGGGCTCCGCTCTCTCAGGTCAGCGTTTTCTCTCGAGTCAATCAGGCATGAAGAGCCAGCATGGCACCCTTGCTTTTCTCTCCCAAATACGCTGCTCAATCAATACCAATTCCCAGCCAGTTACAACAAGGCCAGTGCCCTCCCTCTGGTGGGGGCTTACTGATGGTTGAACAACATCGTGCAGACACAGGGGAAGTGACACATCACCCATGGGACACCCTAGCAAACGCCTTCCTGAACGGCGGCCAGCCCAGGAAAGGCAGGGGGAGAAGCCCGCACTCTTACAGAACATTTTCCCAGCAGCTCTTCAGTGCTCTCAGAAATATTTCTCGACAGCACGGTTGTTAGATTACATTTTTCAGGAGACACCACAAAAGAATATTGACTTGAAATTGTGTGAGTTAAGTAAAACTGCACTGCAGCCAAATGAGGAGCCCCCAAGGGTAAGAGTCCCAGGGAATCTGCTTAAAATCCTCTCCATAAATGCAGATAATGCAAACGGTCACCTACAGTAGCTGGCTTAATCATCCAAACAGATCGTGTGCGTTTTACTGAAACTGGTCTTTTTAACGGATGGTAAATGGGCTCCCTTTTGCAAAGACATCTTTTAGCAAGTTACAGGTCATTGCTATGGGCTGGATGTTCCCTCCCCCTCACCCCATATTCCTGTGTGCAATCCCTCACCTCCAATGTGATATTTGGAGATAGGACTTTGGGGAGGTGATTAGGGTTAAATCAGGTCCTAAGTGTGCGTTCTATTGGTGGGATCACTGGCTCTAAAAGGAGAGAGAGAAACCCCTCTCTCCCTGTGCACCCACTGACGAAAGGCCACGGGAAGACCCAGTGGGAAGTCAGCCGCCTGTGATCCAGCAAGGGCCTCTCACCAGGAAGCAAACAGCCCAGCACACTGAACTTGAACTTCCAGCATCCAGATGGTGAGAAGTGAATCTGTGGCTCAAGTCGCTGGGTCTGCAGATGACTTAGTCTCCTCTGTTATGGCAGCTAAGCTGAGACAGCCACACTATCCCTTCTTAACAATTTAGCTAGTTCTGATGTCCACGAGTAAAAGAAGGGGTTTAGGAGGAATGGGGTGAAGCCCTGTACCCCGGTGTGGTGTCTCCAGAGAGAGCAGGACCCCTTAGAATGAGTGGTTGATGTGGGGTTGAAATGTGTGTCAAGTGACTGGGTCTTAGGGAGTGAAATTCAGAACCCGCGGTCAGACAAGGCGGCTGCGGGACCAGGCGGCGTTCGGGAGAAGGATGCAGGGCCGGCACATGGCGCCTGCAACCGTTTTTCTTCCTTTGTCCAAGGCGTATGTGTGAGAACGTGGCGGTCCGCGCGCGCCTGAGCTTGCAAGTGACCAGGCGCGCCCCACCTGCTCCCAAACCTGACCTGCGTGGGTGGGGCGCTCTGGGATCCTCGGGCGGCACATCCCCCAAACTCCAACTCCCGTTTCCTCCGCGTTGGCTTTACTCTCCGGCAACTTCCCCAAGTGGGTGGAGAAAAGGGCCCCAGAAGACCCCAGCCACAGGGGAGCCGAGGGCCATTCGCCAGGCTGGGCACCACGAGCCCCTGGCAAAACCGTGGGCCAATGTGCACCTGTGGCCAGCCCCGCAGGAGCCCCCTGCCCGTGGCCTCCTCTCACCAGCCTACTCCCGAAAGCCCCTTTGCCAGCTTCAGTTTCAGATGATGCGATGTGGGCATGCGGTCAGCCTCAGGACCCAACGGCCTCTGCTGAGAGATGAACCGTCTGGCTGTTTCTTTGCGTTGTTGCTGGACGTGGTGGGTTTTCTCTCCCACACACAGATACATCCTCTGAGTGGATTTCTGTGTGTCTTTTCATCTTTTGCCCTTCCACGCCTCTTGCTGTCGTTGTGTTATAGTGCACGCGAGCGCTAAGACGGCGGCGTGACAAAGTCACAGACTTTCCGGACCGGGGCGGCTGGGACCTGGCAGGCGCAGGTCTTGCATGGACGGCGCTGACTGCTGAGAAGGGCGCTCAGTGTTCACGGAGTGCATGGCGCTGGGCGTCCCGGTGAGGGGCCTGTGTCCTGCAGCTGCAGCTTTAACCTGTCTCGATAGCACTGTACTCTGAGGGTGACAGGCCCCTCTTCCCTCGGGACCGCCCCCTAATCCCAGCCCAGGGTCTTGCCAGGTTTCCCCCTGTCCTCCACCCCTAGAGCTTTGCAGAGTTGTTGCCTCCAATCCGCTCATTAAAAAGATTGATGCAAAGATAAAAACACGTGTCCACTGGGAGTTGCTTGCTCTGTTCAAATCCCGCTCCGTGCTCGTGCGTGCTGTCCTGCGGGTGTGTTCTGTTTCAGTTCATTGTATCATTACATTTTAACCTCCAGGGAGGACTCATAACCTCCAGGAAACAGAGGGGCATCTAAAATGATATCAGCCTGAGAACGCCGTGAGACTCCCTGAGGATGATTATCCCACAGCACCCCATTCCCAGAGTAATGCAGCTATGTCTTTATAGATGCTTTTTCTGGTGTTTGTAGTCTGAGCATAATCTCCCTGGAAGGCCCTGAATCGTATCCTCCATGTGACCTTGTAAGAACCAGCGTGTGCACAGATTCAATATGGAAGCTGCAGGTAGAGTTGGCCAGATTAACAGGAGCGGGTGACTTGAATGCAATCGCCCTGGAAATAAAAGGGCATCTAAAATGTGTTACCCATGTTCCTTGAGGATCAAGATACAAGTTATTTTACAAAAAGAAAATCCTCTTTGAAATCCACAAAGGAGAGCTAACACCTTAGACTTTCACTGCGGCAACTTTCCTTCCTCTCGGTCTTTCAGGTCCTGCCTGTGTACAGCGAGACTGTGGGCGGCATCCGGGCTCTGGGACCAAGGTCTGGTTACTCTCTGGACATAAATAAGGTGGCGTTAGAACAGGAGCCACCTCACAGAGTTGTCGAGATTAAGGGACAGAATTCACATAAAGGGCTTAGCGCACAGTGAGGCTGCACCTGGCACACAGTAGGTCTTCCATCAATGCCAACTGCTGTCGTTGTGAGGGAAAACATCCCTCTTCTCAAATAATGTGCAGGGTCTGGGATAAGGGGAAGTGGGAGGTTTATGGGGAGAGTACTCTGCAAATTGGATGTGATTAAAAATCTAAAAGTAATAATGTGGTGTTGAAATAGTTTTGGACGGGGAGGCAAGAAATCTGGGCGGACTTCTGGCTCTGTGGCTAATTAACTGGGTGACTTGGGCTGCACCAATATTTTCTGGGCACCTTCCATTTGCCAGGTACTGAGGTTTCAGAGGCCAATAAAATGCTGTTCTCCAGACAAGCACAGACTTGTAGAAAATTATGTGAACCCAGAAATAAAATACTGTGTGATTCACACTAAATAATGATAGAAAAGGAAATAATTTATATTCTCGGGAGGGTCAGTGAAGGCTTCGCAGAGGTGGAACTGAAGTGAGACTGGAGTTAGCTGATGTGCTGCAGCTCAGAACAGGGAGTCAGACTTTATTTTAAAACTCAAACCAGCACCTCAAGGTTAAGTGAAATTGGGCGAGTTATTTATATAGCTTGCTTTAAGCCTGTTTCCTCTGCTGTAAACCACCTGTTTTGTGTGTGGGGGGTTAGAAGGATTAAAATAATACCTAGAAGCCTCCAGCCAGGCCCACTAGCGAGGAAAGTACTGCGCCCACAGGAGAAGCCGGGTTTCACTCTCCTTTCCCTCTGAAACCCTTTCAGTGCTCAGATTCTAAGCTTCTCTGCATCAGACCCAAAGGAATGTTATGTTGTCACCTCCAACGGCAGTTTTAGAAGCTGCTATGAACTTTACTGGAACTGCAGATTTAATGTGGAAAGTCTCACGAATAGTTGTGGGTGCAGGTAGACAGCCTTGGTGAATAAAGACATGAGTGTGTTTCTAAATTTCACCAGCTTTTCAGCTCAGGCAAGGCGAGGGTTAGTCACTTGTTCTGCCCTGTACGTCTCTTTCATTTTGTGGGAAGTTCTTCCAACTAACCAATTATCATCAGTCCTCTTTTCTCCTTCCTGGTGGATAAGAGGCTAAGTCTGAAGGGAAAACATCTTGCCTCTCTAGAAAAACTTCCAAGTGTCTCACTCCACCCAAACCCAGGGAGACTCCCTTTCCTGGATTGGGAAACTGAAATTCCAAACTGCAGTCTTACTCACAAACTCTCCCCAGTTTAGAAACTCAACCAGAATGCAGGAATGAACCCCTGCTCTTCCATCATAGAACTATAAGGAAGGAGGTACAGATTACTTGGCTTTTCACATCCCTACAAATAGGGAATCCCAGACTGAGAGAGATGCACTCTCTCTCCAAACTCCCTGGTAGCTTAGTAACAGGAGAAAAATGTCAACTCCAGAGTTCTAGATCAGTGCTCTTTCCAGCAAATTCAGCCTTTCCAAGCAATTATCAAGTCAATGTCAAACTCAATGTAAAAACCCAAAAGCAATCAAACACATTTTGCCCTCCAGTTGAGACCTTTGAAAATTGCCCATAAATGCAATACTGACACAAATTAAAAATAAATGTACAGGAGATTAAGTCATTAGTTAAACTCTAGCAAGTTGTTGTCTATGTTTCATTAATTTCCACAAAAGCCATGAAGATCCCAGGTTTCATGATGACATAGCATATTAATCATGAGAAAACCAAAGCGTTCCTGGGTATTTTCAGAGGAGAAAGTATCATTTCTCTTAATTTCAGCATGAATATTAAATAAAAAGGGAATTTGGTAAAAACGAAGGAAATTTCAATAAAATAAGGATTTAGTTAACAATGACATATCAATATTTCATCAATAGTGAAAAATGTACTGTAATATTGAAGGGGTTAATAATGGGGCAAAACGGGTATAAAGCATATCCTATACTCCATAATTTTTCTATAAACTGAAACCGATTCTAAAAGATGAGCATTTACTTAAAAAAAAAATAAAAAACAAACAAGGAGAAACTCCAACCTGTCTTGTACCAGCTCTTAGACCACAGAGAATGATCCAGTGCAGACAGGAAATAGGGGGTGTCTGAATGGCGTGAGTGTCCGTGTGGATGCTTGTTTGCATTTTAGGTCACCTGTGAGGCAAATGCAAGTAACTTTTGAATATCTGTTGTTCCTCTGGCCTCATTCTATGACCGTTATTGCTACAAGCAAATTATAAGTGGCTTCCAGATGCTGAGCCCTATATGCATAGTTACCTAATCCTCAGGACAGCTCTGAGATACACATCACCCCTATGTTATAGATAACATTATGTCCAAAAGAGGTAAGAAACTTAAGAGATTTCAAATATGATAAGGTGTAATGCAGGTTGAACCAAAATTTGCCACCATGTTGCCTGATTAATTCTCCAGAGACATTTAATAGCCAGTCCCACTTCTTACAGAGACACTATTTTCTGAAGAGCCAGCCAAAATATGAGGCAGCTCTTACTAGTTTGTAGATATCATATCTCTTTCAAACCTTCCCGAATAGGAACAAAGACTGAATCCTCCCTATATCACTGCATTGCTACTTATTTACACTAATAATGCCATAAAATGTGCAAATAATGTGCTTATTCTTGGGAGATACATACTTCCATATTTATGGGTGAGGAGCCTTGAGGTCCTCAACACATTTTATAAGGTTTACCAAATTTGTGGTAGATAGGAATAGAAAGAGAGGGGAAATGTGGAGAAATGTTTATAATTGTTGAATCTAAGAGCAGGGGATTGGGAATTCATTCTTCCTTTCTTTCCCCTCAAAATCATTCATCTGGGACTTTTCATATTTTTCATATGAGGAAATCACATCTATTTGAAATGCTAGAAAGCACACTCCAAATAACTCAAAGAATAAATCAATCACAAAGACAATTAGAAAAATATTTGCAGGCCTCCCTGGTGGCGCCAGGGGTTAAGTCTCAGTCCTATGAAGATAGCAGCAGCCACTGCTGACTGCGTTCAATCCCCTGTCAGGGAGCTCCCCACATGGCACAGCAGACCTCTCCTGTCTCCCCCGCTGCTCCCCTCAGCAGTGTACTTCAGTCCATCTGCCTGTTCTGCTCCCCACTCTGTCTCTGGTGAATCCTCTCACCACCCCCACCTCTGGCCTACACCCCAGCTCTTGTATACATAAATAAATCAATCTTTAAAAAAACAAACAAAGCCAGATAATCAGTGACTTAGAGAAAATAAATGAAAACAGAGAAAAGAAAAACAAAATAACACCAAATAATTAGATAAAAGGAATTAAGAGAAGAAATTAATACAAAGACAGCACAAGTATAGAGTCTTAACAATATCAAAGTTATTTCCTTGAGAAAAATAATAAAGTCATTCCCTGGGGTGACTGAAAAACACCGTAGGGAGTGACAGATAAATTATGCATTAGAAAAAAAACAATTTATAGAGAAGGTAGAAATTACTCAGAGCTATAATATGTTACTAGCAGAAACTGGGTAACGGGCATAGAGAAACTCTGTTTGCCTTTGTGATTTTTCTGTAAATCTAAAATGACTCCCCTAAAATGTTTAGTTAACATAATCACATAAACACTTTTTAAATCTCTCACCAATAAAGTTGGTTATTTATAAAATGGGCAAATCTCTTGAAAAATATAATATGAAAATATTAATATAAAATTCAAAAAATATTAAAATCACTTAAAAGCAGAATATTATTGTTTGAATGAGTTGAATCATCTTTCACAAATATAGACCAGATAGTACTAGAAAAAAGTTCTGCTAAATATTCAGTGAAATAATTTGAGTATTACATGAAATCTTTCAGAAAGTTTAAAAGATAAAGCCTTTATCCTCAACAGGTAGAGAAGGAACATCTGCTAAAATTTGACAACCACTTATGACAAATATCTTAATAAACTAGGAATGGAAGGGGATCCATAATGTATCTCCAGCCAACAGCTGTGCCCACAATGAAACATTAAAAGCTCTTCTTGCTATTATCCCGTCTACCCCACAGAACACCGAAGGTCTTAGATAATGCCACAAAACAAAATGAAACAAAACCTGCTGGTCCTTCTGGTTACTATCCCTGAGTCCTAAGTCTCCACAAAGAAGCTCAACAGGGAAGTCGAAGGAAGGAAGGAGAAAGAAAATATCTGGGAGCTAGAACCAGACAAGCTTCCCTTTCCTCTGCCTTTGCCCCCAAAATGGCGTTGTTGAAGAATAACTTTTTTCCTCCACACACTGAACTGCGATTGTTTCTTCAAATAACCCAGTTCTTCGAGGACACCTCCCGCGGGAGCCTGGAGGTGGAGGCCAGGCCTGCTGGCCGGCAGCGCGAGGCCTTCACCGGGCCTGCAGAGAGCCGCACCAGCCCTTCTGTTAACAGCCTGTAAATAGTTGCTTCTGACAAGAACATTTAGCATTGTCAAGACGGGGAGCTTGAGGAGGAAAGGGGGCACGAAACTTGGAATGACAGGGTTAAGAGACAGTTTGGAGCTCACTTATTATGGCGCAGGAGATGGTGCCAGACATGCCCTCCGCCGAAAGCTCACCGCGGGTAGGGGGATGAGTGCCCTTGCAGGACTGAGGGGAGGTCAGCAAGCAGGCGGCGGGAAACAAGAAGCGTGGGCCGTGTCCGTGCGGATGCCTGGGGCTGGGCCCCCTCCCCCAGCTCTGCGCAGAGACTCCCCCAGGCTTTTTCTGCTGCTCTGAGGCACCTCCTCCTCTTTGCTCCTCTCTCCCTCTCGCCTCCTGGAATTCCCCACGAGCAGACTAGCTTTCCCTTTTGAGTTTCCCCATAGCCTTCAGCACAGCTCAATGGAAGGTGGCCAAGAAGGACCTGGCTTTGCCCGAGAGTCACTGCTAGTCAATCCAGCTCAGAGAAGGGGATTCTGAGACTCACCCAGCTCGTGGGGGTAAATAAGACTTGAGACTTGTCATGAGACTTGAACAGGAAAAAGCAGGTATAGTTCCTGAGCCAGTGCCCAGAATGCATTACGCTCTTCTAACACGATAATATCCTGTCCCCTTCCCATCACCCGTAAGTCAGGAATTATGATCCTGTCTCAGAGGCTTGAGGGGCTTCAGGTCAGAGGATGATATTTGAAAGCGCGACAAAGGGCCTTGTTTACCTGACATCAGTATTTTTTTTTATAAGTCTGGACATTTGTTAGGAATCAAGTTCTTCAGATTCACGTCCCTAAAATTGGAAACGGCCATAACCGGAAACGTGAATAATGCACGGTACACAGTCCTGCGGAGCAGGGCAGAAGCCAGCCTCTCCCAGGCAACTCTGCAGACAGCTTTACTGGAACCATCACGCGTCCCTGGAGTAGGGCTCCTGCCTGCAGCTTGCAAGACCTCCTCTGTCATTTCCAGAAGATTCTTGATTATTCCCCATTGTATGGGGAGCAAAAATCTGCCACCCCCAAATAGTTTTTTGGCAAAAGGTTAGTTTTATGGAAGGGCCTCTGAAGGCTGGGTGGAGACTGGTTGCTTTGAAAAGGATATTTACATGTAAACTCCTGTTAGGGTGTGGGCCAGGGAAGACCTACTCTGTTTGCCTCTTTTCAATGGGAAGGCAGAACTCAATCTGTATACCTTTGTCTACTGAGCCTTCCCCAGTAACCTCCCTAACTGATCTCCCTTTTTTCCCCCCTCCAAAGTCTGTCTCAGCTAAGCCACCAGGGTGAACTACTCAGTTTTGCTGAATCTCTCCCATGAAGACAGGAGGGAGACATGTTATTGTTATCTTTTTAGTTTTTTCTCTTATCAACCTGTCTGGTGCTCGTGTGGTTATCTGCCAGCCTAGAAGAACCCAGAGAAGTACAGGATGATTTCCTTGGAGACCGACATGCACTCACCAATCATTCTGCCCAGGCCTCTTGCTCGTGTCATTTTCTGAGAACACAAGCTCTTTTTTGAGAAAACTGATTTTCAAGCTAAATGCTCCTGAAGGCACCAACCCAAAAGGGGCTTCCTTCCACTTGGTTCTTGGAGCATTGGACACAAAATGTCCCCACGAAGATGGAGGAATACTTCCTTCCTATGTCACTGCTGTTTCCTGGGTCCAGAACAGGGCTACTTAGGTTCCAAATCTCACAGAATGCCCAGGGAAAAGCGTTTCACTTGGTCTCATGTCTGTCTTGCCGCCTTCCAAAAGGTTCAGCCTCAGTCCTGCAAGAGCTTCCTGAAAGCAGAGAGCTCCAGAAAGCTCCACCCCCCAGCACCACCCCACTCTGCTTCCCCATTACTGTCCTGGGCACATCTGTTTATAGCTCCCTGCAGCCTCATTGCCTTCCTCCATGCCCCCAAATCCATGCAGACGGTTCCCACAGAAGCATCACCCCCGCTCACAATTCTCAACGCCGTCCCTCTCCATTCACAAGACGCAAACGCACACTGAATTTAAAACTACTAGAGCAAAGCTGATTCACATTCACGCAGTGAGATTCCTTCTCTGACTCTCATTTTCACCGTTTTTGCTCTTAAAATGTATTCAAATGAAGCGCCTCCTCCTCTGCAGGGAAGGCTGGGACGGTTAAAAGAAAGCAGAGTTAATCCTGTATCTAATTGAGTTTCAAGGACCAGCTACTTGTTCCTCCTTGCTTACAGCTGGCTTCACACATGTCAGCTAGAGATGCCTCAAAACCACTCCACTCACGGCCTCGACTTCAGGGAGCTGCCTTCCCACGTCTGAAGGGGGTCAGCGTGGGCCTGCTGTACTCACAGCCAATCTGCTCCTGCAAATGCATTTCAGCTGGACCAAGCAAAAGCCGCCTTGGTGCCTGCTTGACTCGAAAGACTGCTGATCACAGGCCTGCTTTCTAAAGTTCATGGGCGCTGACTTGCTCCCTCAGAAGATAACACCAAGGGAGAGTCAGGAAACAAAAATGATAGGACGGAGACCCATTTTCTTAATCGTCACTCATAACTGTTTGGTGCAGGAAAAGGCTAAACTTCACTATTTTCAGGTCTCTATTTATATTCATTGCTTTTTGTCCCACTTCACCTGAATTCCATTTTGGTTCCTCCTTCTTTTCTTGCAATTCCTGGGCTGCCAGAAGGTCTTTCCTTGGCATCTCTTTTCAAGGTTGCCTCAGATCATTTAAATAAATAATGCTCTGTGAAGCCAAGTTAGGGACTGTGTTCTGCACATTTATTTTTCTCCCTCCAATTCACATTTTGCTCTCCATGACACCTTCAGTTTCAGTAATTGCAGGATAAATACTTCTTTTTTAGGATGGAGGAGTCTTAATCAGCCTCTCAGAGGGAAATATTGCCTCTGGAAAGCTTTTACAATAAAAATAATAGAATAACAGAGATCTGCGATGAAAAAGATAAATGGGCTTATTTGGCCCTCTCTCTGAATGCTATTTAATTCCTTGAGACTCTCAACTGTTGGGCCCTCCGCCTTGGCCTTCATAAGCAATTTCTCAGTTAACAAATGAACCATAAAGAAAAATGACTCTTTCGTTGTGGTAAATTACACTTAACACAAAATCGACCATTTTGAACATTCTTAAGCACATAGTTCAGTGGTATTCACATTGCTGTGTAACTGTCACAGCCCCCCAGCTCCAGAGCATTTTCACCTTACCCCCCTGAAACCCTGGGCCCATTAAACACTGGCTCCCAATTCTGCCCTCTTCCAGGCGCTAGCAACCACCATTCTATTTCCTGTCTATCAATTCCACAACTCCAGGTACCTCACACCCATGGAGTCATCCCGTACTTGTCTTTTTGCATCTGGTTTATTTCAAATATCACAATTTTTAAATTAAGGGAAATAAAGGTAGAAGGAGAAAGCTGACATTTTTAATGACACAGGCTAGGTTTACATCAATCTTTGCACTTATCTGCCCCCACCCCAACCTCTACTCTCAGAGAAATTCCTCTAAGCCTGTCTCTGACTCTGCCCCCATGATGGCACCAATAAGGTAGGTGTGACTATCGGAAAGACAGCTGCATCCACAGTGCGTACTGGGCAGACAGGGGATGCTGGGTGGATGGTATTTCTACTTCCACTTACTAAGCCTAAGGAATTTGAGATAATCCCCAGATGTCCAATTTTCAAGTTACTAAAGTCCTAAGTTAAACTACAGCTTCTGGGTCTACCAGAAATACACTGAGATTGGCTCTCTTTAAAGTGAGTATGAGTAAGAAAATCTTCTGCAAAGGTTTATTGTGGTAATAAAGTGAGGTTAAATATGAGAGCTTGATACATAAAATTTAATAACAGTTGGTCCATTCTCAATCAGAAGGAATCCAGAATGGCTTCAGGAAATCCATGACCCATATGATGAAAGTGATACAGTTGTTGGCATCTCCAAGATAAGAGAGAAAAAAAGATGATGCCACATTCACAGCATAAAATAAGGGGGTAAGTTCATAAAAAAAAAATCCTATATTTCCTTCAATTAGAATACTGTTGAGTAGAAACATACATTTGATAGATTTTATTTTATTATGGGAATAAAAGCTAGCATTCATCTGCACCGTTATTTCATACAACTGGTAATGGCTCTTTCCCTGTGTCTCAAAACACTTTTTTAACCAATAGACTGCTATTTGTTTTGCTATAACCCTGAAAAATGAGCCATGATCTTGATTACTACCAGTGCAATGACATTTTCTCTTGGGCTAGCATATTATTATTATTGAGCTCCAGTTGGCTTCTGCATTTCCAAGAGGGCTCGATCTCTAAGAAACTAGGCTGAATTGTACAGTTGGTAAAACCTAATTTCTAACTCATGGAGTTAAGAGATTCTTGACCTGCTCCCATGGCAGGGGAAAAAGCAAGATATGTGAGTTTTTCAATTTGTGTATTTTTATAAACTTAATTACAACAAAGGTTGCACTGAATCCAATCAAGCTAAATATTTACTTTTATAAATATTCAAAGTTTAAACTGAATTGACCCATAAAATTACAGACTATAGATACAAACATATGTACATATATAACTCAGACCCTAAGACAGGAACTAGCAGTTCAGCATCACAGTAGGCTGAATAATGGGCTCCTAAATATTAGGTTCTAATTTCTCAAACCAGTTAATGCTACTTTGTTTGGAAAGAGGGTTTTGCAGAAGTCGATATGATCTCATACTTCTGGCCTCTAGAACTTGGCAAGGATAAATGTCTATTGTCTGAACACCAAGCTTACAGCAATAGTCACAGCAATAACAGGAAACTAATAAAACATTTCATATAATAATATAAAAATATGGTACAATCTCTTTTCTCATGGCTCTAGCAGTCAAGAAGAAAAGACGGAAAATTCAACAAACTATTGTAAGCAGTACTGCAATGAACACAGGAGTACATATGGAAACTACCAAGGTGCCCCAAAACAGATGAGTGGATCAGGAAGATGTGGCGTATGCACACAATGGAATACTACTCATCGATCAAGAAAGATGAACTCTTGACATTTGTGACAATGTGGATGGAGCTAGAGGGCCTTACACTAAGCAAAATAAGTCAGAAGGAAAAAGACAAATGCTGGTTGGTGTCACTTTCCTATGGAACATAGAGAAGCCAAACAAAGGGTCCGATAAAACCAAAGAATAACAAAGCCTAGAAATCTGATGGTAGAATCGCAGCTACCAGCGTGGGAGAGGGCGGGGCAAGCACAGAGTGGGGAAGTGGTACAATGGGCTATGGCAGAGGACTATGGGGGTTTTGGTGGTGGTGGTTCAGGTAATAACACCTGAAAGGGGAGATCCTATACCTCTAAAACACTAACAATGTTGAAAACCAGTGTTACTTCAATAAATAAATAAATACACACACACACACACACACACACACACACACAGAAAAGAAGAAAGAAATTAAACAAATTCAGCTGACAGTAAACATATGAGGAGGGACATAAGGAAGGACAGAGTGTTTCGAGAACATACTAACCAAGGGGCCAAGCATCAGAGGTCAGGGAGGGCCATGCTGAGAGTGTTTGAAATGAGGACTATGGTGGAGGAACCGGGAGACTTGGTGGTAGGTGGGGTGTGGCCAATCACCTGAAGGGTGTAGCCTGTACCTCTGAATCACTGACAGTGTTGTAAGCCAATGTTACCTCAATAAAAAAACAACTTACTGACCCCCCAAAACAAAACTATGAGAACAAAGGGAACATGACAGGGTATGTACCTATAAAATTAAGAGCTGCTTATTACTCAGTTCATGGACAAAGCCCAAGACAGGGACTAGTTGGTTCATATCAAAGACTTGCAGGCCACGGACGGGGTTCTTTAGCAATGCAGGTATTTTAATAAAATTCTATTGACGATAAGGAGATTAAAAAGTAATGATAAAATAAAATAAACCCTGAAGAACTAAAGCTAGGAGCAGTTCTATGGGAAAGTACAGGGTCGTCAAGAAAGTGTGTTCCACCCCATAGGGCCACAGGGCCCTGGACAGCATCCCACATTCCAGCCTGGAAACCGCCCAGCAGGCCTGAGTGTGGAGTGAAATGAGTGATGGAGATGAGGTGGACACCGAAGGCAAAGGCCACATTTTGCAAAGACTGGTAGCCTTGGAAGGAGAGGACAATTAAAGCAACAGGGAGACACACAAGGTTTTCAAGTCAGGGATGGCATACAGGTTTCATTTCAAATGGATGAAAATGAAGAATAGGTAGAATTGACTGAAACAAGAGCAGCTAAGGAGGCCACGGCTGGGATCCCGGCAAGAGGGGACTGTGGCTCGAACCAAAGGCACGGACCACAGCAGGGAGGCTAGACAGGAGGAAGGAATTCTCGAGAGAGATGTTTGCTAGGAGAGAGGAACGGGATTCTGCTGGTGGCATATGGAAAGCAAGAGTCAAGGTGAATGTTGACATTTCGGGGAGAAGATGAGGAGTTTGGTTTTGGATGTGTTGCGTTTGATACATTGGTAGAAAATATAAATGGAAATATTGATTTGGCAATTGGAAATACAGATACGAATCTCAGAGTGCCGGTGTGGCCTAGCGAGGCGGAAGTGGGGTTAGCTGTCCGGGAAGAGGGGGAAGGTGAAGGAAGAAAGCCCTGGCATAGAGACCAGGGGAACATTCAGCCAGAGCTACAGTAAGCACCAGTCCCTCCCAAGTATCTCTCCTTGACAACGGCCTCTCTCCTCCACACAAGGTCACGGTTATTGATATTTCCCAATGCTGGGTTCTATCGGCTCTTCACCCCCAACTTTTTCTCTTCGATTGCTTGATTTGACAGTTCACCTAACTATATTCCTGCATAGTCATTTGTTATCAAAGAATATAGTTATGTTCTCCGTGGAATATATCTACTATTGACGTGAGAGGTGAATTTTTCTAGGTGAAAGTATTTAGTAAAAGAAGGAGAAGGATGAGGAGAAGAGAAGAGGAGAGAGAAGATAAGTGATAATTGCAATGATAGCATATTAGAAAAATATTGTCATGCTTGGCAATTTAACTTAATATACTGCTCATGGTTTCATTGATACAATGCCTCCGAATAGAAAATTGGGGCTACTCGATGAGCCTTCAAGATATTTCAGGTCAAAAGAAAGTCAGTTTTCAGCCAGGAAGTGTAGAAAATTTGCACAAAGTTTCATTAGGATTGTAGGTTTTATAAATATGGTTAAAATCCTCACTACGTTTATTTCTTCATTTAAATGACTCTGATCGGGAAGCAAAGCAGGTATCTCAGACAGTGTGTTCGCACGGTGCCTCCAGATGCTTTTTTTATTCTTTTTTTTAAATTCTTTTTTTATTCAATGAAGAGATGACAAGCATAGCAGGCATAAAAAGATAAACAGAAAGTGATAAGTGTGTCTTAACTGCTGCCAATATTATTTTTTTATAATTACAAATATTCTATTTTATTTTTTTTAGTGCTGCCAATATTAAAAATAACTATGCTCGATATTATACACTGGTACAATAAAATCCATGTTAACCGACATGGCTGATACTTTTTGAGCTCCTATTATGTGTTAGGTATTTAGTTTGATCTTCAGTTTGTGGGAAAGAAAAGTACACCTTGAGTTTATCCTCTAAACAATGCACTTTGAGGGTAGGGACTAGCTCGTGTGCACTGAAAGCTAAATGGACACAGAACTTCTACCAGACCAGGGTAGGAACTAGAGAAGGCTGCTCAGACAGAGTAGGGTGTGCTTGGAAGTCTGACACGTGGAAAGGAACTCACCAGCAAATGGCAGGGGAGGGCAGAGAAGGCAGGACACACAACTAGATAACATTGCAGAGATGAGCAAATGTCTAACACATTCAGAAAAGGAGGAACCACTGATATGGAGAAAGGGCTGGAGATGGAGATAAGATTCTGAACAATATTAGACACCATGCAAAGTGATTTTAACCCCAAGTATTTCAAATCAACCAGGATTTTTTTTTAACCTGTGAGCAGACCACTCAGCATATCGGATTACTTAGTGAACCAGGTCAAGCCATGCCTGATCTCCATGTTAGAAGTTTAAATAAATAAAATGGTTTTGTGCCATAGGATGAGAGTCAGATGTCCGTAGAATGAAGTGGATTGTCACTCCTGGAGTCCTAAGACTTGGAGACAGTTTCAGGCTGCTCTTGTCTAAACCTGGGGAGCCTAATCCTATGACCACTTTGATCCCTCTAGAACTCACAGTCTTTTTAAGACCTTGAAACATATTTATGAAACAAGCTAAAAATAGATGACTGAAGCAAAACTAAAACAATGAAAGAATCCCATTTCATGTCCACATTCACATTCATGGCTCTGTTCAAAACTGTGACACTAGCAGAACCTGGGAATCTGGCAAAATTAGATAGCTTTTGTTGTTTCCCAACTAATTATTTTATTAGTCATCGAACAGCACAGTCTCAAACTCCTACACTTGTTAAATTAAATTAATATGAACCCTTTACCATTATTCTCATAATGAAAGATACAACCATTGTCATATATCAAACAATGGAAAATTAATTCTGCTTGTCCGTGCTTTCTGTTGAGTAAATATTGTATTTCTCTCCAAGTGGAATATTTATTTGAGAGTAATTTTATAGCTACATATAGCCATAATCTTTCTTCAAAATGATGAATTTCCAAGGCCAAGACTTCTATGATAAAATCCCACTGTATAATTTCATGATCTAGAAGAATGGTTCGATCATCATTGGATTTATAGACTCTGTGTATTAAGAAGCAGACATGAGCTCAGACTTTTCTCGTGATAAATAGGTCCAGGGGCAGGAACAGCAACTATTCATTTAAGGCCAAGGTCTCCTCGAGTCATTCCATCTTTGGGTCAAGATGTCCACAGACTATTGCAAATTCTCTCATCACCTATTAAAAATGTTAACACTGCCAGGTAGCAAAGCCCACAGTTTAGCAGAAAGGAAGCTTCATGGCTTCTCGCCTTTGGCCAGCAGACCTCCAGTGGGATGATGTCATCTTGGGCAGAAACTGGTTTTTAATGTGATGGAGGTCACACTCCAGGCAGACTCTGTAAAGGTCTGAGGGCACAGGTTATGGGCCACCTTTCACTGTCAACGCTCAGTTCTGGGCTTGATGCTATGCTTAGCATGACCCTGGGGCACAGGGCGAGAACTGCAGCCAGCTGTGAGCTACTGCACCTTGCAACTGTTTGAAATAAAGAATACTGTGTCTGGGGTTTAGAAAGTGTCAGTTCTACTCTTTTTCATTCCATGATTGTCTGTCTGCCTGTCTATGCTGGACACAGTTTCTGGACACAGTTCTAAGAACAGGGCAAAACAAACAAACAAACAAACAAAAACACGTAACAAGACCAGCAGCTTATAAAGGAAAAAGAAAACTCAAAAAATCAGTTGACTTACCTCGTCCACAAGGTCGCGAATTTCAAAGCAGTTTGATTTTTCCCCTACTAGGCTGTCCAGCTCAGGTCTCGTGGAGGCACAAACCGGCAGAGGAGAGTTATTTTAAATCTCTACAAGGAAAGGGGTTCAGAATGAAAATTCAAAATCAAACACCAAAGAATCTACTCCCGGATGATCATTAAAGTCAGGGTCCTCTAATTTTTATAACTAATTTTTATAAAAGGAGCCAACAGGAAGGTTGAGGGCCTGCTGGAAGCTTGGCCCAAAGACAAAGGGAAGCCCAATGAGGAAAGGAACACAAGTCCCTGGCAGAAGACTGCTCAGGAAGTACCTGCCAGTGAGTATTTCACACCTAGACTAGTTCTATGATGTGGTGTTGACTTTTGGATGGGAAATCAGAAACTGAGGCCTAGTGCGGTCACTGACACACAACCCACAGTCGCACATGATGGAGTCAGGTGTCAAAGGCAGGTGCATCATGGGAAAGCCCTTATTCTGTGTCCTTGCTTGATGTCCCCTCCCCAGCATGTGTCACCTGAGTTCTACTCCAGCTGAAAGGGGCAGAGAGGGGGAAGATGGGATCTCAGAGCAAACTCCACTTCTCTCCTGAACATTCCATTTGACAGGCATCCCACACGTTGCCTGTTCCCTAAAACCCTCCCTCAGTGGTATTTCAGGGGTACTGGCTCTGAGCTCTTCCCAGAAGTCCTTTCTCTTCTTGAAGCTTCTCCCAAGCCCCGAAAGGAGTCCAGATGAGGTGAGGAAGCACAGAGAGATTCACCAGCATTTGACACACCCCAACTGGCGTATTAAAGACACATTTTCATGCTTACAAAAAAAGAAATCCCCCAAAATTTCAGAGCTGGTTTGAAGACAAACAGAATGCCTGGAGATGAAATAAGATCACTTATTTTTAGGAAAATGCTTAGAAAAAGCTTTAGAAAAAACTGTTCAACATTCACATATTCTGATAAATTACCTAAAAATTCTGTAAAGCAAGGTTTATTTAAAGTGGGAGGAACCTACCAAAATATGAGTCAATTTTGTCCCTGGGTAAGAAAAAAGTAGGTATTTTCCCCAAAATTTCTTTGATATTCCATTTTGTTAAATAAGGCTGCATGTTTTTTCAGGTGCAACATGAAAACAAACTTCAGCCTAAAAAGAGTAGGAAAAGCTATTTCTGTTCTGACAAGTTCATCCTGAAAGTGCTTACGAGGGACAGACACGCCATGTGATATGGCATTTCAGATTATCTCTGACACAGATTGAATTACCTTTGTCAATAAATTACAGTACAGGGAGGAATTTTCCTCAAGGCTTCTTGGCAGGAATCTTTACATACTTACAAACATACTTTCACCTTTCCCGAGTCATAGACAAGACTCTTCCTCATTTGTTCCTATCTCCCAATGTCTCATATTTGACAGAAATGCCACCCAGACAAAAATTCAGATGTTTCAACCCATATCGCCCCAAGCCATTAAATACAGCTCCTTCTAAATCACAAGGGGAGAAAGTCTGAAACAGTCTAGAAGAATTCAAATTAAGGGGTGGAGAGGAAAATCATCCAGATAGAAATTTAAACAACCGTTGTGTCAATCATGCTGAAATTCTTCTAAATTTTAAAATCATTGTAGATTTACAGAAAAAAAGGCCAGAAAGGACACGTTCCCACTTAGCTCTCACCCATCTCCCCTTATCAGCATCTTATGTAGTGCGGTACCCGTCGCAATGAATGCTGAGGAGTTATTAACTGAAGCCCACACTCTTTTCAGATTTCCTCGGTTTTCACTTAACGTTCTTTCCTGATCCAAAATCACATCCAGGGTCCACACCACATGAGTTGTCGTGTGTCTTTGGGTCAACCTAGCTGTGCAGGTCCATCTTTTGAAATCCGGAGCGATCCGGGCATGTTTACCTATCCTAAGACTTCACAAATTTATGCATTGCTGGATATTCCCAGTAAGGTGTCTGAATCCCTACTACGTATATAAACTACCAACCTTCATTCACGTGTTGAGCAAATTAGAAAATAAAAGAAGAAATTTGCGGGCATTTTCACAGAAGAGCGAGTGAGTGGCCTTTATTTCACGCAGGTGTCTGATAAATATAAGGGGGGGGGCTTACGGGTTGACATTCGGTGCTTTTTAAGAAGTAAAATTCAAAGACAGAGTTCACTCCACAGGAGAAAACATCAATCAGCCAGACGCCTTCTTGGTGAAGGGGACGGCGTGAGCGGTGTGGCTGGCACCGGGGACCAGCTGCAGAGAGCTGGGCACACGTGGAGGGTAAGCAGGAGGAGGGCAGACTCTAGCACTGACCAGACGGCACCCCTCAAGCACAGCATCCCTTCAAAGGGTGAGATGACTCATGTGCGAAGTGAGATCTGCCCTGGACTCTAGCACAGAAGCCACACTTGGAGTAAGGGCATTTTTTTCAAGCTTATAATTTGAGAAGGGAAATTTCGCGTGGAGCATGAAGGGAGGGTAGTGAATTGCTTCTGTTTACTGGTGATGGAGCCTTTAAGGGAGCTGCTGAGACACTTGGAGAGTTGGTTTCCTCATTTGTGTAAAGCAGATAATCGTGTCTTTGTAGATTTAAAACAATAACTAAATAAGACGTGTGCTAACTTAACAGTAGGTAGCCTAATAAGCTGGAAGTGCCAGTTTTTAAAAATCAGCCTCTTTATCATCATCTCCTTTGACATGGGAAGATGGGAAATCACGTTCGTTTTAATTCCTGCTCATGGCGACCACCAGCAAAGCAGAGTCACCTCCCCGGAATACTTGCTCCTCCCCACCCTTCCCCGACATTTTCACCTCCTTCAGTTTTCACTTCCTAAGCAATCACTTTAGATCCTGTGATCTGTCTGGAAAATTCTTACCTATATTTGAAATGCACCTCACTGAAAAGCTTTTCTGTGCTGCTCCTCCGTGCCTCCCCAGCACCAAATTGATATCTGGCCCCGACTCTTTTTTCTGATATTGAAATATTGATTCCGCGCTCAGCCGCTCTGCTGGCAGTTTCTAGAAGGTTGGAAACATGTTCATCTCAGTCCACCCAGCACTCGGCAAGCTGCCTGCACTTGTTCCCCAGTTCTGCTGGAACAGAGCAGTGCTAGAAACAGCAAGAACGAGCATCTCACAGTTCTGGAAGGTGGAAGTACACAGTCAAGGTGCCGCTGGCAGGGTTGTGCTTCCTCTGAAGTCTCGAGGAAAGAATCCTCCCGGGAGGCCTGTGGGCCTCTGACATTGAGGGCACTCCCTGGTGTCCGCACCATCACTCAGTCTCTGCGTCCATATTCACAAAGTCCACACCCCTCTTTGTGTCTGTGTCCTTGTAGGTCAAGCAGGGGCGCTGGGCAGGTGGGCCGGGCGGAGGGGTTGGGGGGAGGCAGGCAACTGAGCCTCCCACCCCACAGTGAATCTTTGCGCTCACACCTACGCATGCGCACTCCCGTGGCCTCTGGGCCCAGGTGTCCATAATCATGGGCGATCGGGCGACGCCCCTCGGCCCCAGGCATCCACGCTAGCAGCAGGAGGGCATAAAAAAAGCCTGATTTTTAACTTCATTGACCCTACAGTCCTTCTTTGCCACTGTCCCCTGCCTGTCTATGTCCGTGCTGCTTCTCCCGGTCTGAGGAGGGTGCTCACCATGTCGGATGAGGTGCCTGCCCTATCTCAACAAGATCTCACCTGAGTTTAATGTCAATTACACCTGCAATGGTCTATTTCCAGGTAGCTTCTCAAGAACTAGGGGTTAGGATTTCAACATAGGTTAGCCTTTTGAGGAAAAACAATTCAACCCACAGCATTGCCTAACACATAGTAGGTGCTCTATGAGGTCCTATCGGGGGATTGCTGGATCAAAGACAAATCCCACCCTCCCTCCCCAAGTGCAGACACAGGTGGAAGCTCATTCTTCTGTAACCGCAACTAAGCCTTCAGACCTTGTGGTTTCTTGGCACCCTCGGAATTCTGCCTTTTTAAATCCATGATTAAATAATCCCATGCTAAATCTCACAGTCATTCCCTTCCAGGCCTGCGTATTTGTATCCAATTATGGAAAACCCAAGCCAGAGCCTCAAAGGCACAATTTTAAACGCGTCTTTTCCCCCTTCTGAGTTAGCTGCTGAGCAGTGAGCGTGCTAATTGCACAAGCTCCTTCCTCCTGCGCAACGTTAACGACCCGAGGCAGGGTTCCTGCAACCACCTGACTGACGCGCCCGGAAACCAACTGTGCTCGTTCTGGTTTGCTGCTAGGTTTTCTTCATTCTTGACATCTTGACCTGCGTAATCAGCATCGTAATTGTTTTGCCTTATCTCCCACATTAACGCTAAAAGGAAAAACATGCTGCTGAGGCTGCAAACCCCAGCTTCGGGGCCACCGTCCCGCCCGGTGTGTTTCCATGTCCTCCTTCTGCGTCAAAGCCCCACAGACGCGCAATGGCTTCCCAGGTACCGAGCCCTCGTGGATGTTTCACGTCCTTTGCTGACCGCTGCGCTTCCTTCAGCCCTGGCCGTCTTTTCCTGCACCCACGCAAGAGGTGGGTGCTTGTCCTTAAGCCAGGCACTGGGGACACCGCGAGCCTCCTTGCGGCTCTCCTGGTTCTTCATACCTCTCAACTGGCAGGTGATGCTAAACTAGCTTGTGTGCTGGCAGGCTGGGGAGGCTTGAAGGGACAGAAAAAGAGAAGCCGCCAACAACTGGACTGAGGAAGCCATAAAAGTCGCAGGCAACTCCACACAAAGTGACTTGACTTGTTAAAAAAAAAAAAGCAACGCGTGACTTCCTTGGGGAAGCCTGCGCCCTCTGCCGCTGAGCGCGAAGGACACACTGAGGCGTGTGAAAGAAGCAATCACCAGTCTGGAGGGGGAAAAAAAATCAGGATCCTGGAAGGAGCTTTCTCCAGAATGTTCTATAGGAGTGTCACCTGGGATATTGTCTATTGCGATTCAGTCCAGTCTGGTAAAGGGAAGTTTGTTCTTGGTCCAGACTATCCACAAGAAATCCTTTGTTTGGTTTAAAGACAAACAATGCATTTCTAAATGTGAATAGAACTTGGGCTAATACAGCTCCTGTCCTTTTTTATTTATTTTTTTTTTTTTTGAACACTATTTGGCACACTCTGGGCTTAAGGTTTGAAGCACAATATTCACTTGCTCCTGTGAGGTAGGATTTTTCTTTTCAACTCTTGTTTTACAGATGAGAAAACCAGAGTTCAGAGAATTTAATTATCTTGTGCAAAATGACACACAGTAAGTTAAAGATGCCAGTTTTCAATCCACATTCATTTGATCCAATTCACAAAATTCTTAAGAATTTGTTACAGATTATATACATCCCCATGGCTCAAGCAGATAAGGGCAGGACCACTGCAAGTTACAGCAGAAAGCGGAGAATGGAGGACACAAAGCAGAGGTATCTGGATTCAGGTCGGGCCCTGTGACAGTTATTACCCTACACTTGGTTGGACGGGGGGGAGGCGACTTCCTAGGACCGACCTGATTCTTCTCTCTGGGAAGCACCTTCAAGCCTCTCGTTTCGCTTGACCTCTGGCTCTTCGCTCTGCAAAGTTCCTTCTTTTTCATTATCTTCCCTGACCCAGCTGAAGTAGCATGAAAGGTTCAGCCCTCCTAGGGGTTAAATATCTTTCCTCGTCAACTTCTCAGTTAGAGATATGGGCACTCAAGGGTTGTGTTGTGTAGCAAATAATGCAACATTCTGGTCCACCATCAATACAGTGAAACATACTTAGAAATTAATAGTTATGAATCTATTGACTCCAATTTCGCATGGCAACAGTCACACCCATGGTTTGGCTTTGGTTTTCAACAGGCATTTACTTTAATTGTCACGGTATACTTTTTTTTCTACCAGGTATTATACTTTTGTGTGTGTGTGTGTAGTACTGGGGTGTCAGCCAGAGGTACGGGATGGGGAGGGGGTAAGAGGATTCACCAGAGACAGCAGGGAGCAGAACAGGTGGATTTACTGAAATACACTGCTGAGGGGAGCAGCGGGCAAGACAGGAGAGGTCTGCTGTGCTATGTGTGGGTCAGCTCCCTGGCTGGGGATCGAACTCAGGTCATAGTGGTGATAGCACTGAGACTTAACCCCTAGGCCACCCAACACTTTTTTAATGAGAGAACTTATAAGAATTCAGTGGGAGAGGCACACATTTAATATCATTAACCTGAGACATTTTGTTTAGATACAAAAGGAAGTAGATTCCACCTCCTAATTGGAGTTTTACTATTGGACTTTTAGCCATCGATTTGTTCCTTGTTAAGAGAGTTTTCACTGGCCTTTTCTCATTCTGTGTTATATCTTCTGCCATATTGAAAAAGGCTTGAAAAAATGAGGTTGAAAAAATGGCTTCTATCTACCCTATAAACCTCTAATTTTATTCATCCTTGCAAACTCATCACTTCTCTCCTGAGCTCATCCCCGTCTAGAATCACTTGCCAAATGCAGCCAAAAACACCCACAGCACAGTGCTGTCTCCAACCTTGCCCACCAAAGTTGGCTCATCATTTGTTATTAGCTAGGCCCAGCTATCAAGGGCAATATTTTTAGCAAGACCTCCACCATTGCCTTATACACATCATCATCTTTCACACCTCAAATCAAGTTCTTGCCAAGAGCCGATGGCCCCCCAAGCCATGATCTCAAAGTTTAGATTTCTGTCCTGGCAGCCAGGGTCCTAGTTCTAAGAACTAGTTATCCTCTCAGTTGGGACTGAGAAATCAGGTCCTAAGTGTTAACACTTACTTCTGGGAATGACCCCTCAGTGAAGTTTTCATTTCCGTAACCAAGGCAAGTCACATGGATATACCTACATTCAAAAGAAAAGTAAAATATTACCCAAGCAGTGCCCAAGGAGAGCATCAGAAACCAGAAATATCTGGTGAACATTACCACTGACTATAAAGACACTTAGGAAATTTAACGATAATTCCTTATCATGTAAAACACAGTCTATTTTGTTCATCGTTCTGTCTGTCCTTGCAATTGTAACATATTGCTTGAATCACGGGAGCATCTCATAATTTGGATGGCCACCAGAGTAAGACTTCGCATTTTGTTCTTATTCTTTGCTCTTCTTGGCACATTTCACCATCATATAACTTTTAGAATCAGCTTGCCAATTTCCACGTGAGAAAGCAACCTGCTGGGAATTTGATAGAGATCACATTGAATCTTTAGATCATGTTAGGGAGAAATAACATGTTCACAAAATTGAGTCTTTAACCTCATGAGCATAGCATATTTTTCCTCTATTAGATTTTGTTTATCTTAATGCTTTATATCGATATAGCAAGGCCTATAGTCTAATAAATTGATTTGTATTTATATGATATTGCACATGCCACTACCAATTGTACCATACATTGAAAAAGTACATTTCATTCCTACCTTATGGTATTTGACTTCAAAACAATAGGTTTTTGTGTGTCTGCTCTGTATTGATCTTGAACTGATTAAAAAATTCTTAGTAATTCTAACACTCCCAAATTCTCAAGTGCTGGCTCAAATATCATATTCATAGTGACCACTCTCCTGAACCTCTCAGAATCCCATATGCTCCTGGTGGAAATTAAACTGGTGCAGCCATTATGGAAAACAGTATGAAGAGTCCTCAAAAAATCAAAGTTAAAATTTCCATATGATACAGTTTTATGAGTATTTTCCTGAAGAACACAAAAAAACTAATTTGAAAAGGTAGATGCACCCCATGTTCAACACAGCTTCACTCTCGACAGCCAAGAGTTGGAAACAAGCTGAATGCCCATCGAGGGGTGACAGGGTAAAGCAGATGGGGTACAGATACACAGTGGAACACTACTCAGCCATAAAGATCCTCCCATTTGCTACAACATGGATGGACCTACAGAATATTGTGCTAAATGAGTCAGAAAAAAAGACAAACACCGTATGATTTCACTCATATGTGATACATAAAACAAAACAGGTAAATGAAGTCAAGAAAACAGAAATAAACTGTCAGACTACAAGACCAAATTATTGAATAGTGTTGACCAGAGGCTGGGCAGAGGGCCGGTAAATTGAATTTTGGATGCAATAGTAGGTGGAAGGATGAAGAGTGGAATTTTAGGGGAGAACATAAATTCATTTATAAATCAATGCGCAAACATTGATTTATAAGCTGTACACCTGAAATTTATAGGATGTTATAAACCAATATTTATAACAATTAAAAATTAGCAAAATAAAATGAAATGGAATCACCCTTCACTTGGTACTCCTGATGTTCTGATTTTCAACTTTCCCCTGGTATGTATACATTTTAACATTCCATATTAGTTGCTATTTTGAAGTTCTTTTAACTTTCTCTCTGCTCCTGGGGAGAATCCATGAGAGCGGAGATGTTTGTTTTATTCATCTCCCAAATTTCTGGCACCGAGGGGACAGGCACTCATTACAAAAGATGAAGTTAATACATAAACTAATACATAGAAAACGAGCATTGAGAATTAAGAATTCTGAATGGTAGTGAGAATGGATTGAAGCAGCACAAACGGGGGCGGAGGGGGGGGGGGTGTTCCTGCTCAGCATCTGTGTTGTCTGAGCCCCGAGCCTCCCACACCAGACACAAAAGTCTGGCTGCTGAGCTGTGCAGGACCATTTCCCTCCGGCAGCCACCAGGGAAGGGGACAAAGTCGTTCCAACAGTGTGTTGTCACAGCGGAGCTCCAAAACCTAATTTGGATGAATCAAAAATGAGATTTCAGCAGTGCCAGTCACCATCTGACTGTGTCTAAGTCTCAGAAACTAGGGACATTTAAGACCAACGAATTCGGTACGAAATAAAAGCCAAGCCGCTATCTAGAATAATCCTTATTAACTAATGTTTCAACACATTTCTCCACAGTGCTTGTTTTTCTTTTGCATATTCAGTTTTTCAAAGGCTTTTCTTTCTATTCTCCCCTCTCCAGTACCTCTGGCCAGACTAGAAAATGACAACCTAGGGACCCTCACAATTCAACAAACAAGAGCCATGTGCATCTGAGCTCATGCCAGGAGCCAGCAGCCAGGGACCCGGGGGCCTGCAGGGTGGGTTTCGGGTTCATGGTTTGCCCCGCCTGTGGCCGTCAGGTTCCCAGGGCCAAAACTCTCAGGTGCCAGTTTGTGGTTTGGGATTTTACTAGCAGTTGAAGATGAACAGTGATTTATCTAATGTCATTTACCACCCATTCATTCTAAATCTGAAAGGAGTATATGGAGTCACTGTAAATCCACGTTTCCAAGAAGAGACAAAAAATACACAGAAGGGCCTCCCCCGTGACGCAGCAATTAGGCGCTGTCCTGTGGAGCTGTCGGCAGCGGCAACGCGAGTTCGACGCCCGGCCGGGGAGACTCCCACATGGCGCGGCAGACCTCTCCTGCCTCACCCGCTGCTCCCCTCAGCAGTGCATTTTCGTCTATCTGCCTGTTCTGCTCCCCACTCTGTCTCTGGAGAACCCTCTCGCCACCCCACTCCTCTGGTCTGTACCCCAGCTTGTAAGCATAAATAAATAAATCTTTAACAAAAAATACACAGAAGTCACATGTGTCCGCCGTTCTGCTCAGAACGCCTTCCTACCCTGCAGCAGAGGCAAGGCCCTCTCTGACTCAGGTGGGAAATTTGAGCCAGGTACTGGGCGGTAAACAGGAGCTGAAAAGTCTGCAAAACAGCACTGGGCTGGAGGTGAGATAGGGGGATGCCATGGGATTAAAATAATAATAAAATGATACTCCACAGAATGAGCCGCATTGTGCACCCACAGATGAGTAGAGGGCTTCATTATTAATTTCACTTAAAAATAGCAAATAGAACTTTGGTGCCCTTAGATAATATATTGTCGACATTTCAAAGAGGCCCTGGGAGAGTCTTCACGAGAGGGGTGAAAGGTGATGGTGAAGGTGATGGTGGAGGTGATGAGAGGGGCAATGAGACCCTTGAAAAGAATCGTCACAGTGCAGGAGCGGCTCCAAAGACGATTTTCTCCCCTATGTCTCCATCTTCAGCTAGGAAGAAAAGCAAAGAGGGAGGAGGGAAAGAAGGAGGGAAGGAAAGAGGGAAAAAGAGGAGGAACGAACCATACTTGAGGCGGCCCGTTCAGATGTTTTACACAGACCATTTCATTCCCTTCCCAACTGCCTGTGGCTTGCGCCCTTCTCCAACAAAGGGACCGCGTTAGCCTCAGAAAGTGGTAACTAGTCTCAGATCACGGAGCTAGCTAGTGAGGATGCCCGTATTTGAATCCAAATCTCAAGTATCCAAATCTCGACCTCGTTCTTGCTCTAAGTACCATATTAAGGGTTCCCTCCTTCTCCCTGAAAAGACCAGGATGTTCAGGATGCGTGTTATCTCCAAGCATGTTCCCTGGTTTGACCCTTCAGATCGCTGTATTATGTATCTTATTTTTTCGTACAAGCACTTACCTGTTCTACCCCTCTCATATTCATCTCATCCAACCTGTGTGCCTGGAGCCTGCGTGTTGCCCAGTCCTGAGGCTCAGGGAGCACTGCAGGTTTGGATGATTCCATGTCGGGAAATAACTGAAACATAGCTTTATCCTAAGACACGTGTGGGGGCAACCATCTGTGGCCGGACAGGATCACGGTTGACGCAGGCAGGCGCGCACGGAAGCTTGGAGCCCTTGAGAGACTTGATAGGCCTTTAATGCTGAAGCAGGGGCGGGCACAGGCGCGCCAGCGGGCAGGGAGGCTGGGAGGCAGGCAGCAGCCGAGTCCCCCAGCCCCCACTCCTCCCTCACTCTCCACCTCTCTCTCCGCTCTCGCCTCTTTCCATCCCTCTCAGTTGCGCCCAGTTGTCCCTAGTCATAGATGTGCAGGCCCCGTGCTCATGCGCCTGCTTACATCAACCCTTTGCACTCCGAACCATTCTGGACATTGGCTACCAGCTACTCGACGCCACTTTGCGGCGGACACGTGCATTTACAGACCCTCGTATTATTTAGCATGATTTTGGAACCAAGTAACGTATTATAATGATATTGGACTTATATGAATTGGGTGACATCGAGGAATGTATATTTGCAAAAAAACCAATATTTTATTGTTTATAATTTTGTACAGTATGATAAGTTTTGTAACACTCCCCAATATGCATTGCAGGCTGATTAGTGCACGTTCTCGTCCGACACAAAACCCGCTGACATTTCTTGTATATATC
>PVIJ01015017.1:0-38287 GCA_004024925.1 Scalopus aquaticus
AGAGGCCGGAGGAAGGGGAGGGGAGGCAGGGAGGGCGCAGGGAGAGGCAGGGGAGAAGCTGCCCTGCAGGGCAGCAGACACCGGGGGCGCCCAGCTGACCCCCCACCCCCAGCCCCGGGGCGGGGCGTACCTGTCCGCAGGGAGCGGGGCTCCGGCCAGCCGGGCCACCGTGGGGAACAGGTCCATGTTGCTGGTGGGCTGGTCGGCCTGCAGCCCCGCGGGGATCACGCCGGGCCAGCGCAGGATGGCCGGCACGCGAATGCCGCCTTCCCAGTTGTTGGCCTTGCCCCCTGCAAGCCAGAGAGACGGGCCTCAGCTCCGCGGCCCCTCCGTGACCCGGGCAGCCTGCTGGCGCCGGCCCAGGGACTGGAGGGAAGACTGGGGTCCCTGCGGCCAGCAGCCAGGCACAAGGCAGAACTGGGGTGCAGGGCTCGTTCCACGCCCTCTGCTCTGCGTCCGACAGCGGCGCTGGGCCAAGCTCCCCAACCCCAGTCCCCCACGCAGGCCCGTCCGCGGTCCGAGGGACAGATTCTGGCCTGTCTGCGCGTCCTCAGAAGGGTCCTTCAGGGCAAGAGGGGCAGGCGGGGAGCCAGAGAGGCAGGAGTGTGGGGAGAGAGTCTTAGGCTGGGCTCGGCCAAGAGAACCACGCACAGCCTCTGGACACCGGCAGGCCACGGACACAGCGGGTACACACAGCCTCCTGCGGCCACCAGCCTCCTGGGGGCCCTCCTGGTCACCCCGGGCACCCCTCGGCGTTCACGCCAGCCGACCCACCTTGGACAGCGACCTTCAGATCAGTAAGATAATAAATACACTCGAGTGCTGTCCAGCGGAAGTGGACACACCAGCTCTGCGGCCTTGACCTCGGCAGGAGCCGCCCTCTGCCCAATTCCCACCTGTGCAAGCTATTGTGGATACAACGGCCAGGGACACGGGGTGCAAAATGGCTTCTAGGGTGGCCCAGGGGTCAGTCTCAGGCTGTCACTGCTGCAGCTGACCTTGCACCCCCGCCAGGGAGCTGACCCACAGGGCGCCGCAGACCCCGCCTGTCTCCCCACTGCCCCCTCAGCAGTTTATCTCAGTAGCTCCACCTGTTCTGCTCCCCACTCTGTCTCTGGGGAGTCCTCTCACCCCCACACCTCTGGCCTGCATCCCAGCTCATCCATGCAAAAATAAATCAATCTTATTTAGAAAGATGTGGTCTGTATACACAATGGAATAGTATGCAGCTATGAAAAAGATGAGCTCAGGGGCCTCCATGGCTTCTGCTCCCCACTCTGTCTCTGGAAGAGTCCTCTCACCCCCACACCTCTGGCCTACACCCCAGTTCTTGTGTGCATCAGTAAACAATTTTTTTTTTCAAAAAAGCCGTTGGATTTGTCCTGTCCCTGCAAGTCACTACAGGACATCACTGGGAAGGAGTAGCCACATTTTTCATGGCTGTATAGTATTCCACAGTGCCAGCAGACCCTGTGTTCTTGTTCCAGCCCTCTGTCCGTGGGCTGCCACGTACTGGTTTTTGCAGATCACGCCACGTCCTCTCACCTACTCGAAGGTGAGCTCGGGGCAAAGGTCAGCTCGGGGACCAACTGGGAGACTTTTCATCCCGGAAAGCCTGCCCTGATTCGGTGGCTCTGAGTTCTGCGTCACAAAGGAGAGAGAACACCAGCAACTTGGACACAGGGATGCAGAGGAGATAAAAGGAAAGCAGATGGAGGAGTCTGGCTTCTCTTGGCTGAAAACCGGCAGCAGAAAAGCACCAACGAGTTTTCTAGTCGCCTTCAGAGCTGCAGGCTGCTCCCCAATACACTCATCCCGGAGGGGAAACCCCAGAGTGGGGGGTGGCTGGGCGCCTCCACCCCCAGGGAGCCTGCGGGAAACTCTTCCAGCATTTACTCCGAGACTCTAGTTGGGAACAGCTGTCTCCAAACCGGCTTCTATTTCCGTCTTCCCCAAAGCTGCCACACAGCAGGTCAAATCCCGTTAATGGCGCGGCCATACGCCGGAGCTCCTGGGGCTGACGCGGACCCAGAGCCTAACAGAACATTCTCCTCTTCCCTCTCCTCGCGTGTCCCCGCCAGGCTCACTCTGAGCTCCCCATTCCACTCAAACCTGACCACGTTTGCGACCAGAGCGATTCACACCCACTTTCAGTCCCTCCCTCGGCTACGCTTTGCACCGTCCTTGACTTACTCATTTGCTAAAACCCGAAAATGATAGATGGGAGACAGGACAAAATGACCAGGTGTGTACGGACCTAGGACAGGCCAATATCGGCCAGAAGCAGCAGGTGAGGGGCAGAGACTAGAGAACATCCTGCAGGTAAACAACACGGGGTGTCCAAAAGCTAAGGAATCGGCGCGGAGGGCGGGCAAACATTTTCTCCAAAGAGCCAAGTGGGAAATAAATACTGAATTTGCACCGCCCACTACTCAGTTCGGCTTTGTGGAACAAATGGGAATGAGATACCCACCAAGGGGCCGGGTTTCAATAAAACTTTATCGACAAAGCCCCCATCAGGCTGAGCTCCATTCTGAGTTACGGAATTCATACCCTGGGCTTCGGGTGAGGGCACCAGCTGACTCCCCAACATTAACTCCTTTACCCCCAAGCTCGAGTCCTTCAGCCCTGCGGGAGATGTCACTCCAAGCTCGAGGAACAATTTCTCTCTCACTGAACTCCTGGACATCTTGGGCAAGAGGAGAAACCCAAACCGCAGACAGGGCCGGAAAGAAAGCTGACGGCCCAGCCTCCGTCTGCCTCTGCAACGTCACCCCTTGGAGGAGCTGAATTCCAGCGAGACGCCCCCAGAAAGAACTTGCTCTGGCCCGTTCTCTGGAACATTCTACCGCTGTGGGTGTCTGCTGTGCCAGAATTCGCCCCAAGCCCTAAAGTGTTCCTACAAATCCCGAGAGCCCGGCTAGCACCCCCCACGGCAGCTGTTTCCCGTCTGCCTGTCCTACAAGGCTCTCCTCGCTCGCGCGTCCCCTCTCTGCCGTCTTAGGAAGCGACGGGGAGTCAGCCAATGTCCCGGGACTGACGCACACTCAGCGCACTGACAGCTTGAATGAAATACAGGACAGACCACGACGTGCGTGGCGAGGAAGCGGGAGATAGTTGCCCACGTGGGGGGAGAAATCCCCTCTCCAACTCTTCGGCGCCTCCGCTCTGCTCAGCGGCGGAGCCGGCGGCGAGTCTCACCTTTGTAGACGCCGTTGCTCCCGCCGTGCATCTCCCCTGCGGCGGTCACTTCCTCCACGTGTGCCCCGTGGTCGGAGGAGAAGTACACGAGGGTGTCGTTGCTGAGTCCCAGCTCGTCCAGCACGTCCAGGACCTGCCCTGCGGGGAGAGGACAGGAGGTGACGGCCCCTCGGGGCGGACAGAGGACAGGGGAGAAGACGTGTGCTGTGCTTCGCTTGTCCACACCGTCCACGCCGGGCTGGGCGTCAGCAGGGCCAGCGTGCAAGGCCTGCTGACCAGTTGGCCGACGACTCAGCCCACGCGTGACGGTCACCCGTAAGCGCCGCTGGACGCGCCAGGCATCACCGCCGACCCGCAGAGAGACCTGAGGAAATGTTCTGCAAGAATCAGCTCAGGCGTCTGAGCCACGTGGAGGGACAGGCGGACTCCGGAGACCACACTCTTGAGGTCCCCAGCTGGCCACTGCCTGAGGTCTTGAACGTCCACTGTCTTTCCGTACTGACCGGGAAGCCCAGGGTCTGTGTTGCTCTTCCGTCAACAATGCGTCTCTTGACAAACACTGGGGGGCATCCCTCGGACACTCCAGCTGCGTCCACCCTGAGTGTGGACAGTCCTCACGCCAGCCTTTCTCCTGCCCTCTCCTCCTTTGTCCAAAACGTGCACATGGCCCAGCAGTATCCGCCCTCCAGAAACATAACTCCGTCGGCAGCAGCAAGAGTCACCCCAGGTTGGCACACGACCCCCCCCACAAAACACCACCACCGACAACAACAAGAGTCCCCTGTACCGGCGACTTCCTGTGGCAGAAGGTCGTGTTAAGTGTGGGCTCCGGGGGACCTTGGGGGCCAAGGGGCACCCAGCCCCAGCTCCCCTGGGCAGAAGCACCAAGCCCTGACCTGCTCCAGGTCAGCCGGTGACCTTGGGGAGGGGCGGCGAGAAAGGATGCACGAGGCCAGACCCCAAACTCCACACCCTGCAGCCCTGCGTCTCACGGCCTGCATCGGACCCGAAATGCAGCAGAGTAGAGTGAAGAGTCCAGATTGAAACGGTCCACACAGAACGTCACAATGGAGACCCCCTCTCACCAAGCCAGCGTCAACTAGTCCTGCTGTTCCATGCAGGTGAAAGAAAGGGGTTATCTCTGTGCGCTGAGGCCTAGAACAGTCCGTGGGGGGACACAGAGGGCGTGGAGGGCTGCAGAAAGGGGCTGCCCTGCATGTGCACTGGTTGCCGCGTAGGAAGTGGTGTTCGACCTGCAGACACAGGCACGCAAAACCCGAGATCTGTGCGCTCAACACAGCTCGTGTGCTGGGAGTTCTACAGGGACCACACCCGAGGGACAAAGCAACACTGCACAGAAATGAAGAGTGATGCAGAATCTAAATAAATAAGCAAAATGCCGTATGGGAGTTTGTCCACCAGCTGCAGACATGGAGGGCCCCAGCGCAAGGGGTCAGCAGGAGGGGGCTGTGCGGAGAGAATGAACGTGAGACGCTCTGTACTTTTGCTTTCTGCAAGTCAAAAGGCTGTTCATCCATTTTAATAAGCTGAAAGAAACGGAAACGCCCTTGCATTGCAGTTCTGAATCCCAGCCTTCCTCGTGCATGCATTCCCCGTTTTCTGCACGCCGACTGACATCATTTCCCCCCACAGTGCCGGCAACACCACTTTGGGTTAAAAATAAGAGAAAACGGTGGAGACTCAGGCACATACAAATGGGGGAGCTGTCTGCCTCCCTCTCTGCAGAGATGGTCAGACTCCAGCTGCCCTTGAAATCCTTCCTCACAGACACACGCTGTTTGGGTCTCGAGCCAGAATCTCATTTGTAAAGCCCGAGACCATTAACCATTTAATTTTTCATAAGATTGATCCGAGAAAGGTCTAACCTATTTCTCTCCTAAAAATTCCGAGCAGAAACCTCCCGGGGGAACACACCGCCGTATCACTCCTGTTTTCAGAGCAATATGTCGCATGTCCGAAGCCCACAAATATTATTTTTCAGTAAGGTTCTCGAGGTATAATGATAGCAATTTATAGAGGAATCAAGTTTGGAATTACCAGGGTGGACGGCAGGATAGCTTACAAATGAAATGTTTTATTTCACAAGCCTTCTCACTCCGCTCCCCCAAATGAAACAAATACAAAAATAAGCCATTTCAAGAGCTGCCTGGTGTTTATCTGCAGACAACAGAGCAGGTTTGTCGGGAAATCACACCTTGCGGAACAGACCTCTGGGACCCTCCAGGAGAAAGCTGGCAACAGGGGATGTCTGGGTCCCTCTTCCTCTCCAGGTGTGGATGAGGGTCACACAGCAAGCCCAAGTTCTAGCGAGTCCCTTCCTTCCCTGTATGCGGCCCACAAAGAAGTGCTAAGCCATGCTATTTGAAATCAAGAGTGCGCCAGGCAGGAGGAAAGCTTTGCCCAGGTAGGTTCAGGTGTGACCTCAGGTGTGCAAATGGGGGCCCGGTTAGAACCTGGACCTCGCAGGAGAGGACTTGGTTAGAATCTCAACAGCCTGTGTCTAAGTGGGAGGTGATAATGTGGAGGGTAGAGGGTTGTCTGAGTAATGAAGGAGGGGCCTGGGTGGGATCTCAACGACCTGTTTCGCAAAAACATTAATTCAAAGACACCTGCACTCCTGTGTTTACTGCAGCACTATTCACAATAGCTAAGGTACGGAAACAACCCAGACGCCCAAAAATAGATGACTGGATCAAGAAGATGTGGTACATGTACACAATGGAATACTACTCAGCCATCAAAAAGATAAACTCGTGCCATTTGCAGCAATATGGATGGAGCTAGAAAGGATTGTGCTCAGTGAAGTAAGCCTGAAGGAAAAAGAAAGATATCAGATGGTTTCACTTATAGGAGGACTGTAGGGGAAGCAAATAAGGGATCAGGGAAAAAATAACAATAATAACAATAAAACAACAACAAAACCAGCAGGTAACCATAAACAAGAGACATTCTGCAAGGGAGGGGAGGAAGAGGGATCAAAATGGGGGAAAGAAGAACACAAGAGACCATGGTGATGGGTCACAGGTGAACTGGTGGTGGGAATTTTATGGGGAATACACATGATGTAGAGATTAATATAAACAAAAAGTTTTATTAGAAAAAGAATCTCAAGGACCTATCTCTAGGTGGGAGGTGATAATGGGATGGTAGAGGGCTGGTCTGAGTGACAAAGGAGGGAAACTGCCCAAAACTCTTAGCCCAGTGGGATCACACAGGAGGTGCGTCTGGTGTCTCACCACGGAGTTAAGGAAACAGACACCTCCCAAAGCAGGCATGCAGAAGGACACCAAGCACAGGAAAAGATGCTCATTGTCCCTGGTCATCAGGGAAAGGCAGCTCCAAACCACAGTGACATCCATGTCACCCCCCGGGAGCAGGACCCAGATCAAAAAGACCAGAAGCAACAAACGTTGGCAAGGGTTGGAGAAAAGGGGGCCTCAAGCACCACGTGTGGGGGTGCAGGCTGAGCCAGCCCCTGTGGGAAACAGTATGGAGGTTTCTTGGAACATAAGAGACCCAGCATGTGACCCAGCAATTCCACTCCTAGGCGTCTGCCCAAAGAATGCAAAAACACTCATTCCCAGGGCTTCCTGCACTCCTGTGTTCACTGTAGCATTAATCAGAATAGCTACATTATGGAAACAACAGAGGCCAAAGACAGATGCGTGGATGAAGAACATGTGGTCTGGATACACACAACGGAATACTATACAGCCTTGAAAAAGGATACTAATCAGAATTGCTACATTATGGAAACAACCAAAGAGCCCAAAGACAGATGGGTGGATGAAGAAGATGTGGTTTGGATACACACAATGGAATACCACACAGCTGTGAAAAAGGATACCTGAAGCCCTGTACAAGAACACGGATGGAACCAAGAGAATCATGCTAAGCAAAGTAAGTCTGAGGGAGAAACACAAATCCTGGATGGTTTCACTCTTATGTGGAATACAGAGAAACAAATCAAAGGAACAGACAAAACTAAACCAAAACAGACCCTACAATCTGACTGTGGAATCAAGAGGCTCCAAGAAGGGCTGGTGGGAGTGCTGGGGACTCAGGGGTCAGGGGCCACCATAGACTGTGGTGGGTGTGATGTGGACACATACATCTGAAGAGGGGTGAACCCCTAAATCATCTACAACATCGTCAACCAATTTTACCAATAAAAACAATGCCATTTAAAAAAGAACTCAGAGGTCTCACGAAAGCCTCCTCTATACACTGATTACCCTTTGTTTTCTTCCAGGTAAGTAAGACTCAGACAAAATAACGCAGCAAGATGCTCTCAAGTCACTAGTCAGCCTTCTGCAAGCAGCAGGCTCATTAAGGAAAAAAAAATCTCCGTAAGGAAAGAACTTCCAGGGAATACAAGGAGACCCTAACAATGCCCCCTAAAATGATTTTTAGGAGCTGTTTAACCTGGTAACAGGGTAACAGTGGGGCTCAAGCATTCTCACTGAGCCCAGAGTCTTAGGATAAAGAGAGCATCAATTGGAGCAACTCGGGGGAGACACACAGGTGATAACTGTTACCTGAGCCCACCTGTTCTCTGTCAGACCATTTATTCTGTGGCTCATACCCTGGGCCCCCAAAGGCAACTCTCTGCCAGCTTATGTGTGCTCAGGAACCCCATCAGCCACACACCGGGGAATATTTGTCAATGCACAAGTGGGTTTACTGTCTGCAGTGGCAGCTCTGCTGACTTCACACGGGTGACCTTGATCTAGTTCTGCTTCCCGGAATAAATGGTCAGGATTTCTGAACCTGATCTTCTCTCTTCCATGAGCTCAAGGGATTCCCCAGATGGGACATTCGAAAGCACATGAGTTATCGATGGGATAAAAGCAAGTTCAAAGGCTCACACAAAAAAGACGGCACAGAAGCCACATCAAAGCCCTAAGACAGGATCATCAATCTTCATTCCTCAAGCAGGATGAGGGACAAGATTGAGACTCGGTCTTCTAGTGGGGGGAGGGGCAGGGACACTGCGCGTCTGTCAGGGCCCTTCAGTTGTGGATATCTTTAGACAGAAGCAAGCAAAATATTGTGATGGTGAAAAAAATCAGAAGATGTGGGATTTTCTTATGAGACTCAGCATAGACACTACTAAATAATCCAGGTCCTATCAGCCCGATGTAGCTGGACATCAAGACCCTTCTCCAAGCAGCACACAGACGGTGCAGCTCTTGCTGGAAGGTCTGGGACTCGGGAACCGGCGGGAGAGGTAACATCTACACCTCATGGTCAAAAAAGACCGACTCGTACCATTTGCAGCAACATGGGTGGAGCTGAAGGGGAGGATGCTAGCCGAAATGAGCCAGAAGGAAAAAGAAAACTATTGCATAGTCTAACTTACACGTGGACTATAGTGAAGCTGATCAGAAGGTCAAGAAAAAGTCCAAACTCACAGCTGACCTTGGGTCTGAGGCACACAGCAAGGAAAGAAGCAGGAGGGGGTCAAAACAGGGGAGGGAAATACGCAAGGGAATAGGGTGATGGTTCAGCTGTACTATGCCTGCAATACCCACTTCCCTCCAGGGGGAGGTGCTGACACTCTGGGAAAGAGCTGAAGCTGCTTCCACAAGACAGAGCAGATACAGGTGAAAGAGTCCAGAGAACACGTATATCTAACACCAACTGGTACAAATATGTGTTCAGCTGGGCATCTAGGTTTTTTCTCATCCAAGACTTTTCTACTCACTGCAGCAGGTACCTGCTCACTTTAAGACAAGATAATCCCAAAGGACTTAAATTTTGGACAGTGGCCAGTGTTTCCTGAGTATGTTTTCTAAGCCAGGCATGGTGCTGACTCTAAATACACAGTTTCATTTAATCTGAGTCATTAATTCAACCAAGGCAAACAGGTAGAGGAACCTCTCCAGAGAGATTGCTGTCTTTGATTTTTTCTGAGCAGCCCTAATTGGGTCACGGCTTCAAAGCCACAGGCCCCTGAGTGTAATCCTGACCTCCGATTGTGGCCTCCCCTTTCAAACATCTACTTCCGTCCTCAGCGGGATGTTATTTGAACATCGCTTTAACCTGATCTTTTCACTTCTAACACGCTTTCCTTTCCCTGCCTTGAAGGATTTATCTAGCAAATTAATGCGTATGGGAAGGGGTTGAGGGCACAGGAAGCACCACCAAGAGCACCCCCAGAATACCCAAATCAACCTCCTGTGTCCCACTGTTGAGTTTCAGAGACAGCCATCCTGTTCTGGCTTCAGCATCTCCAGTATCGAGGCAAACTCAGAAGGAGGGACTCGAGGGAACCCTAAAATACAGGCGTTGGGAGAAAAACATTCACAATCATGGGTAGTGTGGACATTGTGGTTTGTGTGTGCGTGTGTGCTGAGACAAAGAGCAGATGATCTCATTCACCTGTGGAATATAAAGAACCAAAGAAAGGAACAGACTAAATGCAAACGTGAACTCTTACTGTAGGGCCTGATGGTTTCTTGCATCTACTCCCCCCTCTCTATATAACTGACATGAATCCAAGGACCTTCAAAACAGCTTCGTTATTCTCAAAGTGCTGTAAAGAACACAGACACACACACGTCCCCTCGCATTAGAGTTGTTGCTTCTTTGGAGAGATGGGGCACTGATGAATAAGAGGTGACAGCTGAATGGATGAAGAAGATGCAACATACACACACACATACACACACACACACACACACTGGAATACTACTCAGCCATGAAAAAGATGAGTCAAGATAGTGAAACTGTAGGTGATGACAAGTCAGGAGAAAGACAAATACTGGGTGATTTCATGAATATGTGTAAAGGAGCAGACAAAACCAAGCCAACACAAACCCTAGAAATCTGACCACAGAACTGAGGCTACCAGCAGGGAAAGCTGGGGAGGGGAGGGCAAAGGACTATGGCTGAAAGCCATGGGGGGCTCTGCGGTGGTGTGATCCCACACATCTGTTCCCCTAGGTTCCAGGCAGCGTTCAAAACCAACATGATCTCAATAAAAGAATGCATTTGCTGACTGGGTCAAAAAGTTGTGGTACATGTACACAATGGAATACTACGCAGCCATCAAAAACGATAAACTAATGCAATCTGCAGCAACATGGAAGGAGCTATAAGGGATCATGCTCAGCGAAATAAGCCAGAAGGAAAAAGAAAAACATCGAATGGTATCATTTGTAGGCGGAATGAGAGCCAAACGAGAAATCAGAAGGAGAAAACAGCACACAAAAACATAAACAAAAGCAAAAACTGGCAGGCAACCACAAATAAGAGACATTCTGCAGGGAAGAGGGAGGAAGAGGGACCAAAATAGGGGAGAAAAGAGCACAAGGGACTATGATGATGGTTCATGGGTGAATGGATGGTGGGTAACCTACAGGGGATACACAATAATGTAAAAGCTATAAATTAGATAAAATTGAATCAAACAAAAAAACAACAAAAGGTCTCCTTGCTTTCCCTCCAGCCTTGAGGGCTGCAACCCTCCGTCCAGAGTGAGGTCGGAACCAGGCTGTTCCTGTCCACGAGGGTTGCTGGTGCAGAAGTCCCCTGCCATTTGCACTGCCAACCAGACCTCTGAGCACCCACCTGCAGAACCCCAGAGGCTGTTTCTCTTTCAAACAAACTGTCACATCCTCTGACATCTCCCCTGCTCCTCCGCTTAACTGCCACCAGCACCGAAAGAAGCCGAAACGTCAAGCCGTGTAAACAAAGCCGAAAGGTCTTCCTCCCAGGCAGGACTCGAACCTGCAAAGACTGCCAGAGCAGCTGCTGTTGGCTGTACGCGTCCTGCCCGCTGGAGGGTGGCGTTATTCACCATGTGCGAACGAGCCGAGGCCTGTCCAAGGCGGGTGTTACTGATCAAGTTTGGCAGGCCGGAGATGGCGAGGCCAGAGCTGCAACCTGACAGGCAATTCTGCCTTGCCGTGATTAAAGGTAGAAGACTCCAACGCCGTCTTTTTGTCACTTCTGTTCTCCGCTGCCTATTGTCTGCCTTGGGCATGAAAAAAAAAATATTATGACAAGTGTGTTCTTTCTCGAGCGATGTAGAGGAACCGCAAATGGAACGTGCCGGAACCGAGAACAGATTCTGTGCCAGATGTCACGGCGTGCTTGTCTTGAAATTTAAGTCACTGAGAGCCCTCTTCTAAATGAGCCGACAGGGTGCCGGCTGTGAGTGGCCCCCGATGAACAAGACTGGGCAAGACGCACAAACAGTGGCCAGCGGTCCCAGAAACCAGCCAGGTTTGCATCACGTATATTTCCCGCCTGGTGGCCACCGGGAGCCCCAAAAACAGGTTCGCTTTGATGGACAGCCTGTCATCGATGGAAACCCGCTGGTTTGTCATCGCCTCCTCTGTTCCTACTGCTTGGGCCACACGGAAGGGCTCACAGAGCCCTGGAGAAGCTTCGGTCCAAGTGCAACATCAACAGGGAGCGTGGCCAAGGCCCCCAGCCTGGATCCCTGGCCGCCAGCCTGGAGGAGGTGGCTCCACCAGAGAGCTGGGTCGTGTGAGTGCAGAAGCCAGTCCTGGCAGACTGGATGGACCCAGAGGTCCCTGTGTTCCAGCTCACCGTGGTCCTCTGCTCCCCTGCCCCACGCCACCACCCACGGTGAGAGAAGGGCGCTGAAGAAGCTCCCTGGGCACGGAAACGGCACGCACCGCCGCCCCTCTGCAGACCCCCGACGGCGGCTCCGATGTCATCCGATTCCCAGCTCGACTCCCGCGGCAAGCACAGAGGGGAGGTTTGATGGATAAACTGGTGCGTTCGCTTTCATTTTTGTTTGTTTCCGAACTTCGGTTCCCACTTTGGGGAGCGAGCAGCACATTGAAGCTACTGAATGAAGATTTTTACAGACTAGGGCACTCTCTGGAGCAGGGTTCAGAGGCAGCAGAAGAGAAACTGTGGGTGAAAACTCTGGGTATAAACACACACGTGCAGACACACCCGGGCACGCTCCAGAAGGGAATTTGCAACGCAGCAAAGCACCCGCGTGAAAATAAAATCCAATTTGTTGCTTCACTTGCGTTTTAATCATCGTGTCCTAGATGCCTCAGGAGTCGGGGAGAAAAAGTGCCGGCTGAATATTTAAAATATTCAAATCTGTCCATGAAACTCAGCAGTTAGGAGCGTGGGGGGCCCAGCCATTCATCCCGATCATCTTCGCCATCAGCAGCACCGTTTTCTTCCTTGTCATCATCTTCATCACCATCATCTCCATCATCAACATCAGCACCGTTTTCTTCCTTGTCATCATCTTCATCGTCAGCACCATTTTCTTTGTCATCATCTTCATCACCATCATCTTCCTCACCATTTTTCCCGTCTTCATCACCACCACCATTTTCTTTGTTATCATCATCTTCATCTCTATCTTCATCATCACCACCACCTTCTTCATCATCATCTCCATCCTCACCTTCATCAACGTCTCTGTTACCACTTCCAGCCTTAGCCTCACCACTGTCTTCCTCAAGATCATTTCCATCATGCTTGTCCTCTTTGCCCTCATCACTGTCATCACCATCATTTTCTTAAGTGAAGGCAAAAACACCGTAGTGCCTGGTCCCAGTGAGGCAACTGGTATCTTCCACCACCCTGTGAACCTGTCATCTATTCTTCACCTGCTGCCTTGAGATGCCACCTTTCAGTTCACATGAGATTTTCTTCCTGGGTTTCCTATTCTTCCCCAGCCTCCTATCTCTTCTGGAGCAACACGGCTTTTAAATTTATTTTGATTTAGCTCTACAGAGCATGCCCTTGAGGTAAATGCAAACTAGAAAACACTTTTAAGAATTCATATCCCAAGGCCTCCCTGAGGGCACAAGGGGTTAAGTCTCAGCACTATGAAGAATCAGCAGCCCTGCAGCACTGAGTTCCATCCCCGCCCAGGGAGCTGACCCACAGGGCACAGCAGATTCTTCTACCTCACCCACTGCTCCCCTCTGCAGTGTACTTCACTGGATCCACCTGTTCTGCTCCCCACTCTGACTCTGGGGAGTCCTCTCACCATCCCCCCACCACCAGGGGGTGCCACAAAACAAACCCTGAGCAACTGGAAACCAAACTCCAAAGACTTCTCGACCTCCCAGGAATGGCTCCCACATAAGAAGAAAGCTCAATTCCACTTCTGGGTGTTTATCCAAAGACTATGGAGACACTAATTTCAAAGACACCTGCACCCCTAACTTCACTACTCACGATAGTCCAGGGTTGGATACAACCCAGGCGCCAGTGGCAGATGAGTAGAGAAAGGAGTGGTCTATCAATAACGGAATACTACACAGCCATGAAAAAGATGAGTTCCTGCCATTTGGAACCACATGGATGGAACGGGAAGGGATGATGCCGAGCAAAATAAATCAGAAGGAGAAACACGAAGGCCAGACAACCACACTAACAATTAGAATAGAAAGAAACAAAGGAACTAACAAAATTCAACCACAAAGAAACTCTTCGACGCTCCGAGGACAAAACAGATTACGGGAGGGGAAGCGGAGGAGGAGAAAGGAACAGGTGGAGGAGTTAACTGGAGAGGGAGGAGCTGTCCTAACACTTTGGTGATGGGAGCGGCGTGAGACGCATGCGTGGAGCTGTGGGGGGGAACTCCTGACACATGCGACTTCGTAAAGCAACTGTCCATCCACAGAAAAGCAGGCTCCGGGTTCTGCCTGCAAGAATGTGTCCTCCATGGCCACCGCAGCCGGTCCTGGGTGTGGCCAGGACGCCTGTTCAGGCAACAGGAAGGTCTGACCTGAGGTGGACTCCAGGTTCCGCTTATCGCTCCCCATTTGCTGTTCTCTTTGTGGGAGACACAGTTGTCCAGCCTCACCCAGAACCTGCCCCTCCAGTCTCTGAGTTCCGGCGTTGCATTTCCAGAGGGAGGAAATCGGGGTGATGCCCTCCCCACGAAACCAAAACGCTCGGTGCCTGTTTGAAACCACCGTCACGCTGCCCCCTTGCGCTCCCCAACGCCCTGCGGCGAAGGGACTGAGAACCGGGCTTTGCAGCCACGCCTCAAGGGCCCAAAGGCTGGCGGCTAAGTGCGTCCAGCTGCCACTGAGCACAGCCACACACACCCGCCGTTCCCCTGGGGAAGCCGTCCATGCAGACGGGGCAGACACGCAGCCCTCACTGCCCGCGCTGAGGTAACCCCAGACCTGCAAGGACCTCGACTCCCTCCGCCGCCCCTCCGGCTTGAACCTGGTGACCCTGGCGGCCCCCTCGGCCCACCCCACACAAGCCACCAGCGTGTACTAGCCTCACCGCGCGGCTTTCTGGGCATGCGCTGCTGACCCGCCCAGCTACAAGCCCGCCACGGCCATCCACACGGAGCAGAGGAGCGGAGTGCTGGAGACGTGCCCCCATCCCCGGTGCAGCCCCCACTCTGGGCAAGCCTCTAGGACCAGCTTGTCGCTGCAACGCCAGCCTGCGCTCTCCGGACGGACAGCGGGACCGGGGACACACAGCAGGCGCGGCCACCTACCGACGCTCCAGTCCATCTCCTCGGCTGCGTCCCCGTAGGGCCCGTGCTGGCTGCGGCCAGCAAACTCCCGGGAGGCAAAGTGGGCCGTGTGCACATGCAGGTAGGACAGCACCAGCAGGAAGGGCTTCTCGGCGCTCCTGGGGAGACAGAGAGAGCGTCAGCGCCGGGCACTGGGGCCCGTGGGGTGTGCGTGCGTCTGTGCGTGTGCGCCTGCAGGCTGCCCTGAATCTCAGTCGCCTCCCTCCCTGTGAATTAAAACATCAGTATTATGGGGCCTCCCTGGTGGCGCAACGGGTTAAGCGCGGCGCTGTGGAGCTGTCGGCTTCTGTGGCACGAGTTCGATCCCCGGCCAGGGAGCTTCCCACAGGGCGCAGCAGACCCTCCTGTCTCCCCGCTGCCCCCTCAGCAGTACATGTCAGTAGATCTGAGTGTGTGCGGCCCCATCCCTCCCCCAGAGAGCCGGACAGAAGGCTCCGCAGCCGGCCAGCAGAAATGTGGCACGAGGACGCCCCCCAGGGAAGGAGCCGAGGGCCCAGCCCCAGAGGCGGCCGCCTGGGCAGAGCAGACACCAACCGTTGGATGAACCGGACGGCGTCCACCGTCAGCCTCTGCGTGAGGTTCTCGTAGGAGATGGGCTGCTGGGTGATGCTGTGGTTCCGCATGAGGAAGCAGTTGAGGGGCCGGAAGTAGAGCAGGAAGCACAGCAGGAGGCACAGGATGAGGGCGGCGAGGAACACCAGGCACAGAAACACCAGGCGGGGCACACGCACCAGCCCCAGCCAGCTGAGCGCGGCCAGCGTGAGGACGGTGACGGCCACCACCTGCAGCGGGGTGAAGACCAGCAGCTGGATGCCCATGCCGAAGACGCTGCCCTCGCCCGGCTTGCAGTCCCTCAGGTTGGTCCCTGGCAGCCCGTAGAAGTAATCGAAGCCGTGGCTCAGAGGGTGGTGGCAGAAGTCGGTTTTGTTGTGGCAGTTGGTCCCAAGGTGCCACTTCCCTGGGAAGACAGGTGGGGAGCGGTCAGTTAGCTGCTGGCCGACACCTGAACTGGACCAGCAGGTTCTGCTGCCCATGTGCTAAAGAGTAGGGTCCATGCGTCTGTTCATGAGCTAGGGTCCCACTCCATCGCCCACCTATGCATCCATAGTCAACCATTCACCTATCCATCATCATCCATCCATCCATTCCTCAAACATCATCCACCCATCTATCCACTCTCCATCCATCCACCCATCCATCCACCCAATCCATCCACCCACCCATCCATCATCCATCATCCACCCATCTATCCATCCTTCATCCATCCATCACCCACCCATCTATCCATCCTTCATCCATCCGTCTATCCATCCAATATCCAATCATCCATCCATCCACCCACACACCCATCCATCCATCATCCATCATCCACCCATCTATGCATCCTTCACCCATCATTCATCCAATATCCAATCTTCCATCCACCCACCCTCCATACATTCATCATTCAGCCAAACATCCATCCATACTTCACATATCACCCACCAATCTATCCTCCCTTCACCCATCATCCATCCATCTAACCATCCAATATCCAACCATCCATCCATTGTTCAACAACCTAGCCGTACATTCACCTATCCACCATACATCCATCATTCTCCCATTAATCCACCCACTCACATACCCATTTATCCAACATCCATCTGTGTATACAATACCCAACCACCCATCCATCCATCCATCCATTCATCATCCACCAGCCATATATCTATCCAACATCCAACCACCCATCCAGCATCCATCCATCCCTCTATCCTTCATACATCACCATCCATCCATCCATCTAATATCAACCATCCATCTAATATCATCCATCCATCCATCCATCCATCCATCCACCCACCCATCCACTCATCTATCCATCACCCATCCATCTATCCATCCATTATATGATTTTTCACTTCCTTTTCCATGTACACAGGGTATTTATGAACTACTCATTCCACCAGAAAACAAGAATTAATATAATAATATAAAACAAAGCACAAACATCTAACACACTTAACAGGCAGGAGACGAAATGACACAGATAGCCTTGGTTTTGGGGACAGGTGTTTTTTAAAGATGATTCCTTAAAAATTAAAGTCTTGGAACTGAATTAATTCTGTTCTCTGGCTGTTAAAAGTGGAAATGAATCCTGACTCAAAAACTACCCCTGAGGCGTAAGGAAATCACACTCATAATTCAGCAGTTATTTTAAACATCTAGGAACATTTCTTATAAAATGTTAATTACACTACTAAATTAGCGAACGCCTCACAAAAGGGAAAAAAATGATGATGGTTGAAGTCAGGATGTGGAAGGAAAGAGAAGAGTCATTTGGCTCCTAAGAGATTTTCTAGAATTCAACTGATGACCTGATTAGTTTCCAGTTCAACAAGTCAAATGGGAGAAGGGCTATTCCTATCCATGGGATAAAATCGGTAGGAATGGCAACCCGGACAGATGTTGAAGCAATTTTTGTACTGAAATGCAAAATGAAAAGTTTTATCAATAGCTTGGTAGGTATGTGTAGTTTTGTATGCTCTGCTTGTGAATGTACATAATTATATCGATCTATCTGTCTGGTTATCCAACGATATTATCCATCATCTACCCCATCTCTGTGTCTCATCCATTCATCATTCAGTCATCATCCATCTACCCATCAATCATCATCCATCAATCATCATCCATCCATCCATCAATCATCACCCATCCATCCATCCATCCATCCATCCATCCATCCATCCATCCATCCACCATAGATCTATCATCTATCCATCCATCCATCCATCATCCATCCATTCTCTATCCTCCATCCATCCTCCATCCATCATCCATCCATCCATCATCCATCCATCATCCATCCATCCATCCACCCATCCATCCATCCATCCATCATCCATCCATCATCCATCATCCATCCATCCATCATCCATCCATCCATCCATCCATCCACCCATCCATCCATCCATCATAGATCTATCATCTATCCATCCATCATTTATCTATCACCCATTCATCCAGCATCCAGTCAAAACACTATGCATCCATTGGTCCGTCCATCCATTCACCATCAATCCATCCGTCCATCCATCACCATCAATCCATCCTTCCATCCATCCACCGATTCATCCATCCACCCATCCATCCATCCACCATAGATCTATCATCTATCCATCCATCAATTATCTATCACCCATTCATCCAGCATCCAGTCAAAACACCATGCATCCATTGGTCCGTCCATCCATTCACCATCAATCCATCCGTCCATCCATCACCATCAATCCATCCTTCCATCCATCCACCGATTCATCCATCCACCCACCCATCCATCCATCATAGATCTATCATCTATCCATCCATCATTTATCTATCACCCATCCATCCATACACCCATCCATCCAGCATCCAGTCAAAACACCATGCATCCATTGGTCCGTCCATCCACCACCATCAATCCATCCTTCCATCCATCCACCGATTCATTCATCCACCCATCATCCATCCATCCACCCACATGTCCAACACACTCTATCTCCTATCTCATCTATCTTTCCATCTATGCTTTCACCCATGTGCCCATCCCTCAATCCCCATTTATCTCTCTCTACCTACCTACCCACCCATCCACCACATCACGCGCGTCTACACAACCAGACAGCCCAGAGAGGCGCACTCTCCTCTGCGTCACCACTGAAGTCACCTCTTCCAGACCAAAGCTGCGCCTCCAGCATCATCTGTGTTGAGCCCAAGAAGGCTGCTCTTGGTCTCTCCCACTCTCCCGCTCACCCTGCCGAGCCCTTGCCTCCCTCTCTCACCTATCAGGGCTGTTGAGTAGCCCTGGTTCTTCAGAAGCTTGGCAAATGTGATCTCGCTGGTGGGAAGTCCTCCGGAAGAGGCGGAGAAGATGAACACTCCCGTCAGGGAGCGAGACGCCATTCCTGAAGCAGAAGGAGTGAGCCATCAAGGCGCGGGCCTGGGCAGGGCTGTGTGGCCCCACGGGGGCCGCCGGGGGTTACCTGAGCGGATAGGGTAGCGGCCCGTCATGAAGGCTGCCCGGCTCGGCGTGCACAGGGGCGAAGCCGCCAGGTGCTGTGTGAGTTTCACCCCCCCTTGCGCCAACCGGTCAATGTTGGGGGTCCTGAAAGAAGAGACTCGTGTCATTCGGGGTGACGCGGACACCAGGCGTTCTCCGTGGGGGCAGAGGGGCTGAGATGTGTGGGGTGGGGGGAGGCGGGCGGCGGGGCACTGTGCTCTTAGGCCCACAGCCCTGGGCTGGGAGAGGCAGAGAGGGCTGGAGAGGGCTAAGGCAAGGAGGGGGATGACAGAGCTCGAGCCTCCCAGCGGCAGCCACCTCTGTGCGCCTCAACAAGAACCTTCTGGGCAGCTGGTCTCCTGTCTTCGTCACCCCCAGAGAGAGGCCCCTGACCGGTTCTCACCAGCCTCTGCTCCAGCCCAAGTGTCCAGGGAGCCGTGACAAACAGGCTTCCGAGGAAAATGACCGACAAGCACCGACCTCTAAGCTAAGTGATCCAGAAGAAGGCACAGACACGAGAAAAACAAATAGCTTTGGTGGACTCCTACTCTGTGATCTAGACCGGTCTTCTGAGGAGGTCAGTTTGTACTTGCTGGACTTCCAGAAACGAAGGACTCTAGTTCTCGCACTGCGCCTGGCGATTCCAGAACATCTGCCACTGGGGATCTCAGCCCCTTTCTCTCTACCTGGCTGATCGACCCCCACCCTTCGGTTCCAGACAGAGGGGGAATCCCCGCAGGCCTCCTAGGGCCTCCTTCCTCCCCTGGGGACCTGTCTTTGTCTGGGACAGTTGCAGTACTGTCCCATCACTCTCCTCCCTGTAAGGGGACAGCATGGGTAATTGTGCTCCCCTCCAAGATGGCAGCCGTGGGGGTGAGAGCAGGCACCTTGTTCAATGTGGGGGCCCAGAGCTTCCTGAGTTTAGTGATGCAGCACAGTCTCAAGACGACTCACTGCTTGAAGGAGAAGATTCACTTCTTGCATGTGTGAAGTCAAACTATGCATTTGCTTAGTTATACCTCTCACAGTCAGTACTTCCACTGTGCTTGGGTCTTACATTACAAGAGTCTCCACAGAAGACCAAAATCATCTGTGCATTTGACTTACAACTCCCAGGACCTACACTGGTTCACTGAGAAATCTGAGTAGGTGGGTAGGTGATTATGAAATGAAAAACGTAATTCAGAAGAGGTGGGATCTAACAAAGAGAACAAGATGGGCTAGATAGTGGTGTGAATTCGTCCTTGGGATTTTATATGCTTTCATGTTCTCTTTGATAACTGGTAGAAATGGAAACTTAAGGGAATGATTTTAATTTTTTGATGAAGACATCTTAATAGCGACCTATCACCTTACTAAACTTTAGGGACACGTAGACCATGAAGAATAACCAGTAAAATGGGTACACAGGAATAGAATTCAGGATACTGATCATAAAAGCTAAATGATTAACAAACTCATGTCACAAATGTCCAGAGGAGATCGAAATGTGGGCAAAAGTGGGACAGGCAACACTCATGACTCATTACAATTTTAAGGGAAGACTGAAGAAGGGGCCTCCCTGAGGGCACAGGGCTTCAGTCTCAGCCCTATGAAGCTATCGGCAGCCACTGCAGCACGAGTTCGATCCCCGGCCAGGGAGTTTCCCACAGGGTGCAGCAGACCCCTCCTGTCTCCCCGCTGCTCCCCTCAGCAGTGTGTTTCAGTGGACCCGCCTGATCTGCTCCCCACTCGGCCTCTGGGGAGTCCTCTCACCCCCCGCACCTCTGGCCTGCACCCCAGCTCTTGTGTGCATCAATAAACACAACTAAATTTTTAAAAAAAGAATGAAGACAACAAGCGTGAACTAGACCCCATACAACTTCACCAAACAACAGAGGGACACTGAAACATTCAAACATAACCAGCAACATTTGACGCAACCCATTCTGTGGGGCGAGACACCCTGGTTATGTCTGCGGCGGGTTCATTCCTGAGCGCAGACTTTGCATTTGACCCGATGCCCAAGCGAAGGAGGAAACTCAGCTTCTGAGACTCCCGTGACTGAAAGAAGACCGTGCCCCTATGAAGACTCACTTTCCGCTCCACCCAAAGGGCCCCAAAGGTGCAGTGAGCTCGGGGCTCCCTCCTCCCACAACTGCCACCCCCCAGCCCTTCAAACGTCCCACCCGGCCGTCACCATCTGTCCCCAGCCAGGGCACTGGCGATGATGAACTCAGCACACACCGACCTCAGGGTCTTGTTGCCATAGCAACCGGGGTCTCCGATGCCAAAGTCGTCCGCCATCAGCAGCACGAAGTTAGGTCTGGAGGCGCCGTGAATCTGGGCCCCACAGAGGAGCAGCAACAGCAGCACCAGAGTCCCCATCTTCCTGCAAAGGGAAGGAGAGAGAGAGAACTGAAGGCTGAACCCACCGCCTCCTTCTCCAGAAACTTGTTTGCTCCTTGCACAGTCAGAGGCCCCTTCTACAGCCCATCCATCCTGGGCCTTCAGACTGAGCTGCTAAGAATTCCATCCTCCATGCCTGGGTGACTGTCACCAAAGCACAGGCTTCGTTTTCTGCAGAGAGCAATGGGCTCCCTTCTCGCCTGGCCCCAAAGGCAGGGTCTGTTTGGAAAGGCGCAAATGCAGCCACCCTGCAATCTGGCACGGTGAAGGCAAGCTCCAGTGATCCATCATCGTCCAGGTGAGCTTGGAACGGATTCCGCCTCTGCAGAGCCTTCGAATGAGACGACGCCCTAGCCGATCAGCACCTGGACAGCTCCCCTATGTCCAGCATCTCCCCCACAGAGACTGAGATATCACACACACGCACTGCTCTGAGTTGTAAGTCGTGCGGTCATTTGCTTCTGGACAGAAAGTTAATGACTAATACAAGGTCCCAGGACATCGGATGGGGACCTCCGAAGAAGAAGCATCACGTGGAAGTGGGTCGGAAGGTGACGCCGCTCTTAGTTCAAGAACATCTTTCATTAGTAATGAGGAGGCAGAATCGCTATTAGTTATTTAAAGATCCATTGCTCAGCTCAGCGACCATGTGAAAAATGAAATTTTGTTTTGCAATTGGAAGTGGAAATGCAGAAGATGAAGAAATGACGGGAGCCCAGGGGCTAGGGTTGCGGAGATTAAACAGAGCAAGCCTCACGTTCTGCATGGATTTAATCACGCTTCACCTCAAGCCCTGCAGTTCAGAGACAGACTCTGAGTTACCAGCGTTTCCTGTTCTTTCCCTTTATATTTATTATCCACAAAAAAACTCACTGGTATAATAAATGTTTTTGCGCTGTGTTTTAGTTGTTTTCTAAATGGAGAAATGAAAACCACATCATCCTTCCAGCCTACATAACAAAAGACACCAAAATACATAAACCAACTCATTTTATTCTAAAGGCACACCGAAAAAATATCAAACTACTCAGAGAACCTCAGGCCAAATGTTCCTCGCCAACTTTCTCTTCTCTGTGTTTGGGGTCAAAGCCAATTCACAAATCCCTAACATGTGTCCTGCAAAACTCTCTCTGGGGAGACAGGCATCAGACACAGAGGGGACTGCCAGACCCCAGAGGACATTTATGCTTATCCAGAAGTGACAAGCACTGGATCAAGACTTTAACCAGAGGTGACAGCCTCTCAGTCATCACTCTGCTTCTTGGGGGCGAGGGGAGGGGCTGGGCAGGGATTGCAGAGGAAGTGACAGCTAGTGGTGGCCAGGACGGGACCTGTGGTCCCAGCAGAGACAGGACAGCCCACAACCTTCCCCCTGGCTCTCGGGGCAGATATGGGGTCATGAGCAGGGACAGGAAGCAATAAAGCCAGAAGATGTTTGGGGTCTTTGAAGATGAATCTGTTTCGCGCCCAGATGTCCCCAAGCCCTGGGGTCCTTGTGAAAATCCGTTCTGGTTTTCTGGGCTGAGAGAATTCGTTTGGGTGCACAATCTTATCGTTGAAATTCAACCCCACAGGGGAAAACCCATAAAAACAGGTGCAGACCTGTTAAAAAAAAATTAAACCCCATAGGAGAAGGCCCGTTCACAAGTCTTAAGCTCTATCCTGACTTCTGAAACACAGAATGCATTTGGGTTAGCTCAGTGGGACAGGGCATGTATAGATATACTTGGATAAAACCAGGTGTTTCCAAAGATGCCTCAGCCTACTCAAAGAGAATTAGCCGATAAAAATATTTAAAAGGTAACAGAGGAAACTAATAAGACCAAGTCACATTCACTTCCGCATAACATCCCCCCCAAAACGAGATTATTTTTCTAAGCAAACTTCATGTGGAAAAAGTACAAAAAAAAATGTTCTGAGAAAGGAGCTATTCCTAAAACTAAATTATTCTCAAGGAGAGACACAAAAGAACATTTCATAACCAGAGATGTAATTACATTCAATTTGTTCATTATGAGAAAATGAATATGGGGCTTGCCTAACGGTAACTTCACCACGGCGATGAAAATGGGCCAATCGTGCTCCCGGGGAGGGGAGAAAGGCTTACTGAACACAGAAAAAAGTGGCAGGCCACATCCTGTGATTTTTAAGAGAAAGAAGGTTTTGTTTGAGTCCAGTTCATGGAATGCAATGTGGTTAATAGTTATCAGGGCCTTCTGGGGGCACAGGGGCTAAGTCTCAGCCCCATGAAGCTAATGCAGCCACTGCAGCACGAGTTCGATCCCCAGCCAGGGAGCTTCCCACAGGGCACAGCAGACCTCTCCTGTCTCCCCCCTGCTCCCCTCAGCAGTGGATTTCAGTGGATCCACCTGTTCTGCTCCCCACTCTGTCTCTGGGGAGTCCTCTCAGCCCCCCACACGTCTGGCCTGCATCCCAGTTCTTCTACACAAAGTAAAAAATAAATCTTTTTTTAAAAAGACACGGTCTATATACACAATGGAATAGTACGCAGCTATGAAAAAGATGAACTCAGAGGCCTCTTTGGCATCTGCTCCCCACTCTGTCTCTGGTAAGTCCTCTCACCCCCCACACCTCTGGCCTGCACCCCAGTTCTTGCATGCATCAATAAATTTTCAAAAACAAAGAGTTATCTGTCCGCATCATGTTTACCGTGAATCGAGAAACACAGTGGGACCTTCAGGTCAGCAACTGCCCGCTCGGAAATGGGGGATGTGTTTAGCGACGGGCATTTCTACAGAGTTAAATATGTCATTAAACTGCTTGTGAGCATCTCAAATAAATACTCACACGTTGTTGGTGACAGAGGCCCGGCCTTTCTGGCGTCTGCATGGGGAGCCTGGAGCTCCACCTTTGGCTTTCTCCCTGCCCTCAATCACGCCAGCTCAGTGCTTGACTTGGCCGTGTCTATCCACACAGCGAGGATCCAGAAACGGACATTCTCCCCGACCTCCTCCTCCTCCTGTGAGAGCTTCAGAAGGCCGGGGAGCATTAGGTCAGCTGGGGAGGCCCTTGGACTCGCAAACCCTTCCCTCCCCTTCACCTGGTCCAGGGACACAGGCGGCAGAGGGAGGCTTGTGGGACACAGGGATAGAGCCTCACCTGGGCACCTGCCCCGCTGCCAGTCCATGGGGCTGTTTCTCGGGCTGGACCACAAAAGCCCCATCCCCCCGCCTCCCTGTGGAGTTCATGCGTCCAAGTGGCCAGCTCTGGACAGCCCTGGGCCCCTACCTGCCCCACTTATTCGTAGTTTCTTCCAACGACAAGGCCAAATGGACAAAGTCTGATCTGCATCCACCACATCTTGGCCACTGAGAAGGGCCCCTCTACCTGCAGCGGGTGAGGCTGAGTGTCCCCAGCAGGGGGGAGAAACACTGAAAGGAACTGCGTGGATGGGCTCTGCTGGCTGGTGTCCCCGGGGGAGTGGAGGGACTTTCCAGGTGGAGGCGGATGCTGTCCCAGAGTCTCCTGAACACCTGACACACTGCATAGTGTCCTGAAGGTTTACCCGTGTTGTGGCAGGTGTCAGCCCTCCCTTCCTTTTCATGGCTGAGTAATATTCCGCACATGGGCATACCACATTTGTTTAAGCATTCACATGTTGATGGTGATCATGTAATTTGTTCTCCTGAACACCTACCAAACATGAGGCGAGGTGGCAGAAATGGCACCCCAGGAAGGACCTCCAGCAAATGAGGATTCCAGTCACCTCTGTGGGACCCAAAATCCATCCCCAGAGAAAGGCGAGGGGCCTGCCCAGCTGGGACGGGGGTGAGGGACCGCCAGAGCAAGTCTTCTATTTGATTTTACACGTGCTGGGTTATCTGAATCCTTTATGGCCATGGAATTTAAAGCTCAGTTTTAACTGTAATCAAATCAAATCAAAGTAACCGTGCAAACCATTTTTAAGTGTGTGGTTCAGTAGCATTAAGGGTATCACATCCCCATCACCCATTTCTAGAGCTTTCTCAGTCTGCAAGATAAACTCTGTCCTGTAAAACACTAACTGATCATTCCCTTCTCCTCCCACCAGCTCCCGCCAGCCTCCATGCTGTTTCCTGTCTTGATCAACTTGAGCACTTTCAATGTCTCCTCTGGGTGGTCTCAGACAGGATTTGTCCTTTTGGGTGTCAGCCTTCCCTTCCTTTTCATGGCTGAGTAATATTCCACACACGGTCATGGCACAATTTATCCATTTGTGTGTTGATGGTGATCATGTATTTGGGAATATAAACTAGAGAAAATGACACACCATATAATTAACCACGATGAATGCCAGTCCCAGATACCCAATCACTGAGATGTGACTCTTTTTTTTTTTCTTATTTCCAAAAATGCGAGATCTACATATTTTGTAGCAACTACATAACAGACATACCAACCACACGCTTGGTTCTTCTGAGCTGTATTTTGCTATTTTGACCCTGCACAAAGACTTATCATTCACGTATGATTCAAACGAAAACCTTCCTTTATTTTCTGCTCCTATTGTCAAGTAAGAATTGAAGGAATTCTGACGTCACTGTAAACCAAAAATGCACTTTGGCATGCTACATGTAGATGCATTTATGTACGCTTCACTTGAGAAATTTTCTTCATCCTGTAATCTCTCTTTGAATCTTAAATAACTGAAACCAAAAATGTACCCTTGGCTTATTTACAGAATGACAAATATAGACTCTCTCTCTCTCTCTGTCTCTGTCTCTCTCTCTGTCTCTCTCTGTCTCTCTCTCTCTCTCCATATATATATATATATATATATATATATATATATATATGTATGTATGTATATCAGATAGTGACAAAATAAATCTCCAGTGATGTACAGAGAAATGACCGACCTGTCTAAGCACACAAAGTCTTATGAAAATCAGTGTTTCCTTCTCTTCCCAAATTTTACCAAAGAGCTCTTTATTGCCACCGATTCATTATTCCTGGAAATACTTGACCCTCTTGTCGCTCCCTGTTTCTACCCACTAGCTTGCTTCTACGACAAAAGATTAGCAATTTACCGCCCACACTGTACATCTTCATTCTTAATTATCATAAGCAAATATTTGGTGCCATTATCACGCTCCCCAGAAGATATTTCATGTCACGGCGCTTTGATAAAGTGTTCCTTTGTGAAGAACATCTTTTGTAACGAGTGGGTTGCCTTCTAGGATGAGAGGTTATCGAAATACTCGACTCCATAGTGTTGCAGACTCTGGCACAAGAGCTGTGCTCTTGGTTGTGGAAAAGCATCACCTTCTCGGATGGAACAAGCCACACACGTCCCTACAGCCCTTCTAGACCCTTCATGTCCTACAGGTCAAAGATAAGAAACAAAACCTTCACTTCACAAGCAAAGAATCAGGCGTCTGAAGACAGGTCACTAGAAATGATCCAAATGAAAATTCCCAGGGATGGAGAATAAGATAATCCTAACACTTCTGCTCTCCAGAAACTCCTTCACGGAACAGGATGGCAAACCACCTACTGGGCTGGCTAATCTGTAGAGTCCCCACTGAAGGAACTCCCACCCACCACACACAGAGAGACAGGTCAGCCACCCAAAGAGAAATACAACAGAACAGGGAAATTAACTGAAGAGGCCCTTAAAAAGATCCATAAGATGGGCCTCCCTGGGGGCGCAGGGGTTAAGTCTCAGCACTATGAAGCTATCGCAGCCCCTGCAGCACGAGTTCGATCCCCGGCCAGGGAGCTTCCCACAGGACGCAGCAGACCCCTCCTGTCTCCCCGCTGCTCCCCTCAGCAGTATGTTTCAGTGGATCCGCCTATTCTGCTCCCCACTCTGTCTCTGGGGAGTCCTCTCACCCCCACACCTCTGGCCTGCACCCCAGTTCTTCTACAGAAAGTAAATAAATGTTTTTTAAAAAGACGTGGTCTATATACACAATGGAATAGTATGCAGCTATGAAAAAGATGAACACAGGGGCCTCCCTGGCCTCTGCTCCCCACTCTGTCTCGAGGGAGTCCTCTCACCCCCCACACCTCTGGCCTGCACCCCAGCTCTTGAATGCATAATGAATAAATCTTTACCAAAAAAAAAATGAAGTATATCTCACAATTAGGCTTTGTATTTAAAAACAAAAATTTTTTAAAAAGCGCTCATCAGAATGAAATGTCGATTTTCTGGTTCAATGTCCAGGCGACGCCACTGCACCCCTGGGATGGGTGTGAACCACCTCTGGACTACACCCCAGCTTGTATGCAAAATAAATAAATCTTTAAAAAAAAAAGTTCTCTTAAAAAAAAAAAAAAGAGATCCACAAGTGAGCAGTAACTCCACAAGAGCTCAGCTGCATGTAAATGCAAGGGAAAGGCAGAATGAGGCACGTTACCCCACGACAGAGTCTAAAATCCCAAATCCCAACATCCTCTAACGCTGGCTGGGACCCGGTAAGGGGAACCCCTTTATCAGCTGTGGGAGTGTCAGATCATACAGCTCCTGCAGCAGAAGGCTGGCGGCTTCTTGCAGCATTCAACAGACGTGGTGATGCACGAGATAGGAAAACACAAACCACAGCCAGCCTTAGTCATAACCAAGAACTGGAAACCAGCCACACACCGTCAGCAGGAAAAAGGATTTACCAACGGCTGGCCAGAAACCCAGCGCCACCGTACACAGCCAGAGCTGGCTAGTCTACATTCTCCTTTGGATGGAGGTGACAGGTGGAAACACACACAGACACAAAATAAACATTGCCGATTTGATAGCAGGTAAGCGCAATCGCCTGGAAAGTACGCAGAACAAGAAAAGGGACAGGACTGGTTTTCCTTCACACTTTGCCCATGACAGAGCAGGAGAGGCAGAGAGAAAGGACAGGCGAAGAAATCCAAGAGGCACATATAGGGCCTCGCTGGTGGTGCAGGGGTTAAGTCTCAGACTATGAAGCTATCAGCAGCCACTGCAGCAGGAGTTCGATCCCCGGCCAGGGAGCTTCCCACAGGGCGCAGCAGACCCCTCCTGTCTCCCTGCTGCTCCCCTCAGCAGTGTGTTTCAGTGGACCCGCCTGATCTGCTCCCCACTTGGCCTCTGGGGAGTCCTCTCACCCTCACACCTCTGGCCTGCACCCCAGCTCTTGTATGCATCAATAAATAGATCTTTAAAAAAAAAAAAGAGCCATACACGGTGACACCTTCAAATGGGGGCATCTGCTGAGGATGGTGAGACTTAGAAGTCCTTGCAGGTCTTACAAATACCCTCAAGTCCCAGGTGAGGACACAGGGGTCAGGGAGGTTAAGACCCACACCCCAATGAGACACAGAGAAGCAGGACAAGGACGGACAGACCCAGCCTCCTCCTCGGTGGTGTGGGTTGAAGGATTAAGTCACCATTTCCAGCCCACGAGAACTTCATTCTCTCTCAAGTCAGAATCTGTCTAGTTTTGTTAACCCATATCCAGGAAACCTGCTTTTTTACCATCTAAGAATGAGGGATTTGAGGCGAAGGATCAATCAGATGGTTTTCCATCGCTGTTCGAGCTTGTTACTAAACTTCTCAGAGCTGGGCCTCCCTGGGGACACAGGGGCTAAGTCTCAGCCTATGAAGCTATCAGCGGCCGCTGCAGCATGAGTTCGATCCCCAGACGGGGAGCTTCCCACAGGGCGCAGCAGACCCCTCCTGTCTCCCCACTGCTCCCCTCAGCAGTGGATTTCAGTGGATCCACCTGTTCTGCTCCCCACTCTGTCTCTGGGGGAGTCCTCTTACTGCCCCACACCTCTGGCCTGCACCCCAGTTCTTGCACGCATCAATAAATAAATCTTAAAAAAAACCACAATGAGATCCCAGCTCACCCCTGGGAGAAGGGCCCAGATCGAAAAGACCAGAAACAACAAGAGTTGGTGGGGGAGTGGAGAAACAGGAGCCTCGGGCACTGTGGGTACAGGCTGGGCCAGATCCTGTGGAAGGTCGTGTGGATGTTCCTGAAAATATTAGAACTGCACCTGCCAGCGACCCAGCAATTCCGCTCCTCTGTGTCTGCCCAAAGAATGCTCTTTTTTTTTTAAAAAAAAGACTCATTTATTTATGTGCACAAGAGCTGGGGTACAGGCCAGAGGTATGGGGTGAGAGGACTCCCCAGAGACAGAGTGGGGAGCAGAGGCCAGGGAGGCCCCTGAGTTCATCTTTTTCACAGCTGCATACTATTCCATTGTGGATATAGACCATGTCTTTTTAAAAAAACATTTATTTACTTTGTATAGAAGAATTGGGGTGCAGGCCAGAGGTGCGGCGGTGAGAGGACTCCCCAGAGACAGAGTGGGGAGCAGAACAGGCGGTTCCACTGAAACCCACGCTGAGGGGATTAGTGGAGAGACAGGAGGGGTCTGCTGCACCCTGTGGGAAGCTCCCTGGCCGGGGATTGAACTCGTGCTGCAGTGGCTGCGATCGCTTCATAGGCTGAGACTAACCCCTGTGCCACGAGTGCGTCCCGTCTCTCCACCAACCATGAGATGGACATGCCCCGCTGGATGTTCCAGGCCGGCGGCACGGAAAGCCCAAGCCTGGCTGAGTGCGGGTCCTGGGTGGAGGGGCAGGGCCTGGGCAGTGGCCCCTGCACAGGGGCGAGCTTGTTCACCTCGGGGCGCTGCCCGCAGCACAGGGGGTGATCCTGGCCTCGTTGCCGTGGGCCCCAGGGCAAGTGAGGGTCAACCAGGCAGCTTCAGGGACAGCCAGGAGGGACTTAGGAGACAGAGATAAGGGCAGACAATTCTAAATGCCAAGCAGACATACTCCAGAGGAGGTCAGAGGTCCCGGGAAGCTAATGGGGACAGTTCGTTTTAAGGCCAAAATTGACGACTCATTGGGACAGCAAATACTGGCAGACCTTAAAAGAGAAACTCTAAGAGGTAGGAAGATGGGCACAAAAGCCCAGAGCAGGCAGCTTCTCGGAGAAAGGGCCAGTCACAGAGCAGGACAGGATGAGATCTCAGAACAAAGGAAAAAGGTTTAAATACCCCAAACACAGCCCACAGGGCTTCCTTGCCCCTCCCCCTATTTTCTTCCCTTGAATAAACTTTTCTTTACTCTCTTAAAGCCTGGATCTCTCTGCTCACTTATCTAAAAATTCTGCGAATTCCTTTTAAGGCTTCATGGGACAAGACCCTGTGGTGGATAAAGGGTTAAATTGACAGCGTCCACTGGCTTCATCAGTGATCACTGGCCAAGTCAGAGCTCAGCAAGATGAAGCCCTGGACTCAGCCCAACAGTTGGGGGGGGGGCAGCCCCAATAGAATCCTGGGCGCCCACAGCCAGTGCTTGCCCAAAGGGAACACAGAATAAAACAGAAAAGCTCCAGACAGAGGGGCCAGCCCTGCTTAAACCCGGGCTCTGCAGGGAGGAAAACAATCTCTTGCCCCATCTCCCCCTGGGAGATGCACTAGAACAATGGGGGTAAACAATGGGGCTGTTTCAGCCTCAGGCCTGTCCCCTGTCTGGCACTCCAGGGTCTTTCCTGCTCCTACCAGCTTCTCCCCCAGATTCTGGCACCCAGCCTGGTGCACCCCGGGGACACCTCTGGGTGTTGGCTGAGGCCACCATGGGCTATGAAAGCGGCGATAAATCCAGAGCTGTAAATGCGAACGTGAGGCTTGGGCTATCTGACTCATACATGCACAGACACATCCCACAGAGAGGAGAAAAACGGGGGTTCATCTTTGTAGCAGTTCCTTCTCCCCTACTTTATCTACAAATATCCCGTGAGCTGTAGCTCAGCTACCACTCAGCACAGCCCCCGGCCACCAAGGCAGGCCCCGGGGGGAGGCCCAGTCTCAGGGCAGGGGGATAAAGGAAATGTGTGGGGGGGGGCAGAGTAATGTCCCACCCCCAGCCAAGAAGCCTGCACTCCCATTCATTTCCCATGGAGAAAGGGAGCTTGCGTGCTGCGGCTGAGTGGATGTCCTCACCGCTCCTTGGGAGGACGGAGACAGTGGCCGGCACTGAGCTGCCGGTGCAGAATGAGGTAGAAGGGCCAGAAACCAAGCAGGCAGCCCCTGAAGCTGGGAAAGGCGGAGAAACGATTCTCCCCTCAAGCCCCCTTAGAAGCGACTGTGCCGAGACTTCAGATTTCTGACCCCAGAACGCATGCTGGAACACACCTAAGCCACCAGGTGTACAATCCTTTGTGAAGGCAGCCAGAAGGCAATGACAGCAAGGAAGGGATTTAGGAAGGAGGAAGGTGGGGAGTGAATTCGGGTGTCTACTGCAGAATTGGAGCCCAGCCTTGAAAAATCCCCGGGCAGAACCAACCAGGTAAGCCAGCCCAGCAAAGCTGCCTCTTGCTGGCTGGGGACGCTCACGTGACCTGGAACAAAGACAAGACCCAAGAAACGTCCAAAGAACAGTGACCCAATGAACGTCCAAAGGCAATTACCCAAAGCCCAATGACAGTAACTCAACAAACATCCAAAGACAAGGATCCAGTGAAAGTCCAAAGACAAGACCCAATGGGTGTGCAAAGACAAGACCCAATGAATGATCAAAGGCAATGACCCAGGTCCAAAGACAACACCCAATCAAAGTCCGAAGACAATGATGCAAGGTCCAAAGACAAGACCCAACAGGTGTCCAAGGACAATGACCCAAGGTCCAGAGAGAAGACCCAATCAAAGTCCAAAGACAATGACCCAAGGCCCAAAGACAATGACCCAATCAAAGTCCAAAGAAAATGATGCAAGGTCCAAAGACAATGACCCAAGGTCCAAAGACAAGACCCAACAGGTGTGCAAAGACAAGACCCAATGAATGATCAAAGGCAATGACCCAGGTCCAAAGACAAGACCTAATGAAAGTCTGAAAACAACACCCAAGGACCAGACAATGACCCAATCAAAGTCCAAAGACAATGACCCAAGGTCCAGAGACAAGACCCAATGAGACTCCAAAGACAATGACCCAAGGTCCAAAGATAATGGCCCAAGGTTCAAAGACAGACCCAACAGATATCCAAAGACAGTGACCCAATAAACATGCAAAGACAATCACCCAAAGTCTAATGACGGTAACCCAACAAACATCCAAAAACAAGGACCCAGAGCAAATCCAAAGACAAAGACCTAATGAACTCCCAAAGACCACAGGGAACAGAAGCTCATATCCTTTCTTTCACAGGGCAGCTGGTCCTATTCCACTCACCCTCTCTGTCAAGACAGGAATGTGAGCACACTGTTCCATCCATAAGACAAGGAAGGTGGGAGGAAGCATGATGATGATGAGATGGTCCTATTTGAGAGTCTAGTGCTACCATCGAGACTCTCAAAAGCTCCTGCAAGCTGAATACCCATTTTCCTCACAGCTGTTGAATGCTCTCTCATATTATGGAAGAACGGGAAATATTACTTAAGTGACATTTTGTCAGGGCTCAGAAGAAAACTAAGGAATGGCCTTTAATCCAGCTTTTGACATTTCTAATGAAGAGGACAGAGAACAATATTTCAAAAGAACGAAAGGCCAGCGTTCTCCAAAATCAGCGATAAAGTTCTCTAATCGTTGAAACTCCTGGCTTCTGAATAGGATATCAAAATTATTTGCTGCTATCAGCGTGATGTTCGGTATTATTCAACATCCTTAACACACTTTTCTTCGGTGGTGGAACAGCGACGTGTCCAGAGGTGAAGGACAAGCAAGCAATTTTCTATTTCCGGCAAAGAGGAAAGCCCTTTAGAGCAAATTTATTCAGGAGTCAACTTTTTTTCTCAGAATCACTGGCCTGCCGCTTCTTTTCAAAGGCAAAGGACATCAATAACCCAGCCAGGAAATGACACCTGACTCATTAGCACAAACTGCATTAGCTATGCCTCTCATCAACCCCACCCGAATCGCAGAACCTCCAAATAAATACGCTTGACAGATAACGCCACCGCTGGCTCCCCATTTGTGGGGATGAAATACGATGCAATTAAACACACTCAGCCTATCCCCTCAGGCTTTGCAAAAACCTAAGGCCTCCCAGAGACTCCAGCGTGGTTACAAGAACACAGAACGCAGAGAGAACCCACTTTTGAAGATCACGGCAGCAGGATATGAGAAAGGCATGTTCTCGACGGGAAATTTCCACGCCATGTGGCCACGTTTGGAGCTGATTTTCATTAAAGTCAGTTCAGCGACACAGTCATCAGCAGAAACATTATGACAGGTATTCATTATCAGCGTATTATTTCAAAATTGGAAGACCGGGCCCCTCCACGATAAAATCGATCTCATTAGACGTCTTATTAGGATCCGCGGCATTTTATCACGAGGCACTGAGGCGGTGATATCAGGATTCATTCCCGATGGGCTTCAGAGATGCCTTTTTGTCACTGAAACGAGGTAGTGAGTTATCTTCCCCAGCACTCACGCCTAAAACATCAAGTTTAATAAGAGCTTATTAAAGAAAAAGAAGCCACTGCCGACCACCGGCTCTCCTGTTCTCTGTGTTTTTGCCAGAAACGAGCAGGATGGAGAACGGGGTGTTTGCCATTAGGAGTCTCTGTGTCCTTCTTTGATGCTCAGAGCTACTTTATTCCCGACGGCCGACATTGGGGGCACCAGCTGTCCTTCCCGAGGTGAACCTTTAGGGGACGCTTCTCATCCAGCCAGTGCCAACTTGCTAACAAGAAATTCTCAGGCCACAGAAAGGCACGAGGGCCTTCAGTGCAAGGCGAGGGGAAAGACCGCCACGGAAAAAGCTCTCCAGGCTGCAGCTCCAACCACACAACATTCCAGAAATGCACGAAGGTCAAGGTGTGCCAGGGGGCCAGAACGGGGAGAGTTCGGACGAGCGCTGAAGTGTCCGTGTAGGGCCAGCAGCGGTGACAAACGCACCCTCTGATTCAGGGTGTGGGTCCAGAGGCAGCTGCCCAGGGTGGGGCCAGAGGACACAAGCGCACTCTACCTCGTGAGGGTGCCTCATCAAAGGGGTGGAGCTTCACATGCTCCTTTAAAGATACAGGATGCGGGCCTCCCTGGGGGCCTGGGGTTGTCTCAGCCTATGAAGCTGTCTGCAGCCAGTGCAGCACGAGTTCGATCCCCGGCCAGGGAGCTGCCCACAGGGCACCGCAGACCCCTCCTGTCTCCCTGCTGCTCCTCTCAGCAGTGGATTTCAGTGGATCTGCCTGTTCTGCTCCCAACTCTGTCTCTGGGGTGTTGTCTCAACCCCAGCACCTCTGGCCTGCACACCAGCTCATCCACTCAAAAGTAAATAAATAAATCTTATTTAAAAAGACGTGGTCTGTATACACAATGGAATAGTATGCAGCTATGAAAAAGACAGACTCAGGGGCCTCCATGGCTTCTGCTCCCCACTCTGCCTCTGGGGAGTCCTCTCACCCCCACACCTCTGGCCTGCACCCCAGCTCATCTACGCAAAAATAAATAAATCTTTTAAAATAAGAAGTGTTCTGTATACACAATGGAATAGTATGCAGCTATGAAAAAGACGATCTCAGGGGCCTCCATGGCTTCTGCTCCCCACTCTGCCTCTGGGGAGTCCTCTCACCCCCACACCTCTGGCCTGCACCCCAGCTCTTGTGTGCAGCAATAAATCAATCTTTTAAAAATTTTAAAAAAGGGAGAGAGACAGGGACCAGCCTCGTCCGAACTTGGCTCCAACACACGCCTTGATCTCCCCCGAGCTGGAGAGGAACTCCACGCACGGGCTTCGGCTCTGAGAACACCCCCGAAGAAGCGTCAGCCTGCGTTTCGCAGCTGCCTCCTGCGTGAGAAGCCGGGGCTGACACCGTAATTACGGGGCGTACGGGAGCCTCTCAGGATGGGACAGGCGCAAGCAAGAGGCTGCTCCAGGTCGGGTGGAAAAGAAGATGTTGAACATCTTCGTCGAGAGCAAATCCCAAAGTTGTCCCCCAAACAGCACACCGCACAGGTCTCCCGAAGACGCTCGGTGGGGACAGTGACTCAGCTGGCAGCGCCCCGGGCAGCTGCTGCAGCGCCGAGTTGGGGCCACGGAGTCGTGGATGGACACAGGCGGAGACGCCAAAGGTCTCCTGTGTCCCCGTCAGCGGCCGGAGGACTCAGCCTCCCACTCGGGCTGCACCTGGCGAGATTCACTGCGCCCGAGTGTGAGCACACGCAGGGTCCATCTGCAAGACGGAGGACCCCGCAGGAAGGGGACGCTCCAGGGTCTCGCTTCCACCCAAAGGAAGGTGGAGCTGAGCAGGGAGAAGCTCGCGGGGAGCTTGGGGGTGGAAGGAAGGAGAATGGGAGCCAGGGGGAGCCAGGGGGAACCCCGGGGACAGGAGAGGAGGCCGCACCGGCTTCTGGGCCCTGGACGGCCCCAGGGACTCAGGGACACAAAAGGACACTCGGGGAGACAGACGCGGGCAGAGGCCCGTGGGGAGGGGTCAGCGGTGGCCTTGGTCTCGACTCGGGCTGGATTCTGCCCCTTTCTGCCCAGACCGGTCTGGGCCTCCTGCCTCTTCCCTGCGGGTCCCCAGAAGGCGCCTGAGATGTGGGGGAAGCTCTCGGGGCTCGGGGGCTGCTTTGGGCCGACCCTATTGGGGAGGGCATTGACCCCCGAGGGGACGGGCCACTTTGGGCGCCTGATTTGGAAACTCCCCTCGCCCCCCTCTCTGCACCGCACACTCACTGCATGAAAGTTCGTCTCCACTGAAGCTCTTACGCTCTAGAGCACGTTTTGTCTTGTACGGCGGATGGCAGGACCCACTTAGAGCAGGCAGGTTTGGGGGCTCTGGGGGGCCCCTCTCCCTGCCCTGTGACACATTCCCAGCCTGCGCCACACGCACCATCGCAAGCAGGGACGTCAGCCCACACCCCGCCCGCCGCCGGCCGTGACCCCAGAGCTGGAAATCACAGGGGCTGCTCCGGAGACAAAGGACGGCCCTTCGGGGGGGCCGACGGCCCCTTGGGGGGCCACCCAGATGGAACGGAGCTACTGGCACCAGCACCAGAAGCACACGTGCGTGCAAGGCCCCTCAGAGGCATGGATGCGGGAACAAAAGGTGCCCCAGCCGCAGGGCGGGCGGAGTCAGCCCTACAGGAGGCAATGAGGTCTGTGGGCCTCCCTCAAGGGCTGGGCTTGGAAGCAGGAGGCCAGCAACTCACGCTGGGGCCGAAGGCAGTCTGAGGGACATCATCCGGGGGGCAAGTCTTAGGGGCGGGGGAATGAGGGAGTTGGCAGGGGAGGCGGCTGACAAAAGGTGGGACTTGGGGGGCAGCGATCAAAACAGACCCACGCCGTGAAGGGTGCCCTCCCACTGGACGCCACGTCCTCTGGCCATCGATGCAAACAGCTGACCTTAGAATGGCTGAGATGCTGCCGATACTGGCAGCCTGAGAGGATTCGCCGCCCTGAGTGTCTCTCTGCAACGCAACCATTTGGTTCTGGGTCCAAGCTTGCAAATCCCACTTTGGGGTCTGGGACACCCACAAAAATAACTCGAGACAGGTCTCCTGGCTCCGGCCGCTGGTGCCCCTGCCCCCCTGCCTTGCGTGGCGTCTCCCTCCCTCTTTTGAGATGGTTTGTGGCCAACAGGACGTGGCAAAAGAGAAGAGCAGAGGCACCTGATGCTCATATCCCTGGCGGGTGGGCCAGGCCTCATCAGGCGATGTCACGAACAAACACACTCTAAAGCTACGAGCCTGCCAGCCTGGCTGGACTGACCACCAAGGTGGTGCCTGCGGGTTGCGGGCAGTGCCGGGAGCCAAGAGCTCCATCCTCCACGCACGAGGAATTCCTCCTGCCATCTTGGAAGAGCTCAGAAGGGGACCCCAAGTTCTGTGGTGGCTATAGGTCCACAAAATGCTTTGATGACCCTCTTCTGTAAGACAGAGTTCCTCTGACCCACTGACACGCTGACACAGACACCGCGCCTTCTGCCAGGCCGCCCGGGCTGCGGTGACTGGCCAGGCGGGGACACCGGCGCCACCCACGGGAATAGCGAGGCCAGGAGTAACCTGGGGGAATGCAGGCCGGGCCAATAGTCGCGTCCACCCACGCTGATGTCGGCACGTGCCGAGGGCACGGCAGCGGCCGCGGAGACTTTTGCTTTCCCGGGGGAGGTGAACCACAACCCAACGTCCCTCTGTGGCTCAGGGGAGGTGGGCCTGGTTTCTGCGGCCTCCACCCAGCCTCCCAGTCACCTGTGTCCAGCCAGCCCCTGCCTGCAGCTGGAGCCTCTGGGCGAGCTGGTCGCCATCCTGGAGCTGCTGGAATCCAGCGCCCGCTGGGGAGACATGAGTCGGCTGGGACGTGCCAAGGGCCCATCTGACCCAGAATGCCACGGAGGCCAACAGCTTTCGACACCCTGGGCTGAGTCAGCCCCGGGCGTGGGTGGGGACAGGGAGCTGCAGGCCGGCTCTGCACCCAGACTTCTTCCCACCTGGAGCGGGGGTGGCACCTGGGGGTGACTGGCTTCCGGGGCCCCCTGGGGGCCACCCCGAAACAGGTGCGGAAGTCTCCAGGTGTGGGCTGTGCTCCCAGCATCCGCAGGGCACCCCATCGGTCATGCCTTCACCCCCGCAGGAAGCACTGGCTCCAAATTCCCGCTGCAACAGGCAGCAGAGCCTGCCTGGCTCAGTCTTCCCGATCAGCATTTTTCTACGGGGATCGGCTCTGCCCGGGGGTCACCTGGAGGGTGTGCAGTCACCTGTGGTGACACCACGGGGAGGGGCACCAGGCATCCGCTGGACGGGGCCAAGGAGGGCTGAGCCCCAGGCCACAACGGCAAGACAGGCCCAGGCCTGCAGAGCATCTCGCCCCCGTCAGCACCTGCGCCGGGCAAAGGAACTCCGCTGGTGTTGTGCGCCCTCCACAGCCAGCTGTCCTCCTCCTTAACTCACCCTCCATGGCCTTACAAGCAAAACTGGACACCTCTGTCCTTCCCAAAGTGAAGACAGAGCCCAGTGCACTGTTCCCGAGTGGGGAGGCCCAGCCCAGCTCTGGGGCGCCTCTGCAGCGACGCAGCAAAGCAGGGAGGCAAAGACACCGTGAGTGGAGAAGACCCTGCAGAGCTGCCACAAGCTCGGTGATGCCGAGGTCAGCACGAGCTGCAGACATGTCGCCTCTCCAAGCACAGACCCAGCCCCCGGTGCTGAAGCTGGAGCTCGGCTGTCTGCAGAGAATCTCGGTGACTTCGGGAGGTGATGACTTCTAGCA